>PITA01009930.1:0-74710 GCA_004023965.1 Spilogale gracilis
CAAGCCTTACTTCATGGTTATGAACCTTTAAGTATTCAAATCTCTTAACAGCTTTTAATATTTTGCCTTCCTAAAACTGAATCCTAAATGTTATCTTTTGCACACAGAGGGACCCTGGAAAATCACAAAGGACTTGCTCTTCAGCTTTGTAAAAAGAGAAATGCTAGAAATATTTAGGTTTAGTTAATGGGTTACTATTGATGAGTTAGCAAATCAGAAGAGATGCTTAGCCTTCCCTAGATTAAATCTGTAAAATACAGTATTTCAGAAATTGTATAATGTCTGAGAAGATCCAAGAAAAAGATGATAGGTTTCCATTTATCAGAGTCTTGGTGCTGGTATTAGGTAATAGTAGTGTCATCCATTATAATTTCAGTTTTTGTTTTAAGTGTTAACTTGGCCACAACTCTATTTCATAGAGATTTAACTAATCTAAAAGTTCAATCTTCCAGAATAGTGGTTTTCACCTAGGGAGTCACATCACTTATCTATTCAATTTTATTGATATTAAGATATTTAGGAACAACTCCAGAGCTACAGAATCTCCTTACTTGATATATTTTATGATATATTATATCAGGATTATTATGTGATATCTTAAGATTTTTTATATGTAAAGACTGTGTTTGCCCATTTTTATGCATTAGCAGTAATATGCGCTCTTCTTTGGAAAGAGTTAATCAGTAAGTTTTTATATTAAATATTTATTTAAAAAAATTTTAATTGACTTTTATGTTTTCCACACCACAGAAACAACCAAATTCCAGTTACCTTATTAACATAATAAATCCTCATTAGATATTCCACTTTTAAAAGTAAGTCAAACACAGCCAATTTAAATCTTTTGTCACCTACAGATATTTTTCTGGTATTTCTCAGAAAATACCTGCAATCAGCTACAGGCTAGTTTGCTTCATCTTCAACAAAGAATTCTCAGAACCCTTTGGAAAAGGACTTTGGCAGGTCCTTTTGGGTACAGGACTCTGATGCATCACTTAACAACTTTAAGGCAATATTAGTAGAATAAGTAAGGATTTCTAGAACAACAGTTGAAAGCAGATGAGTTCATGAGACTGATGACCCAAAATGAAGCCAGAACAAGAATTAATTAGAGAGGACTAAATGAACTGGTGAATGACTGTAATTTTTTATTGGAATACTGCTCATGTTTAGTTCTATTTCTGAATATATAGGGAAATGCCTTCCAGCCACATTTCTGTCATCAATAACCAAAGCTAAATGTTAATAGAGAAGTTTAACCTATACACTGTCTTCAGTCCTCAATAGAAATTAAAAGTAAGATACAAAGGGTAACTTTCTATATTTTCTTCCATTAGATTAAGATGAGAGGCTCTTATTTTGCTGTATTTTATTGTTAAAAGCATTTATATAGTACCTGCCATTCTAAGTACTTTACACATATTACCTTATTTAACTTTCCTATCAACTCTATGAAAGGAGAAATAGACCCCAAGAAGTTAGGTAGCTTCTCAAAGTCACAGATACTGTAAGTGACAGGGCTGGGATTTGAAACACACCATCTGGCCTCAAAGCCCACACAGTATTAATCAATACACTCTTCTTCCTACTAATCAACAATAACAGCCTGGGGGTCTGTCTTTCCGTATCTTTTTCCATGCTCAAGAACATAACAGTTTTTATTTCACATAAAAAGAGACATAAAAACTTTTGATACTATGTAACATTTGTTCACTTATAAAATTCCAAGTGAGCCTAAAACAGTCTTTTCATATTTGTCTATAATTACATAGTCAAACACATGTTCAGGGTCCTAAAGACAGCTCTGCTAGGATCGCTGCTCTCAGTTCTCTCTCACACAAACTTTATTGCCAGTCTCTGGAGAAGGACTGGCCCTCTTGCCTGTCCATAAGGATGGCAAGGGAACATCAGTTTCTTGTTTCCCCTGTTGTCCTTATTCCAACAACTCATGAGAAACTCTTCCACGTAACACATCTGGAAGAGAACTTTTTTTTTCCAAAATTTGCTCGCATGTGCCAAGAAAGGCTCCAGGCCATACCAATTACCACCAAATTCCTGCACTACTCCTCAAGATCCCAAATGTCATGCATTCTCTCAGGACTGTTGGTCTTTTACTAAATTGTATAAATATCCGAGGATATTCCTCTTCTCCTTCCATTGCTACAAGACCACTGCAATAGATCCATTACAAATCTAACTTCAGGAACTTCATCTCTGATTCACAACTGGTCATCGTTTACACTACACAATGGTTTTCAATTGAATTTACTGTGGTTTTTACAAAACTATAACTTCTCCATGGTTTCAAAGAAACTAAGCTTATATGTTCTGGATATCCTTCAAAGTTTCTACTAATCTATCTGTCCCTTCTGAATGCACCCTCATCCAGAATTTAACAGTAGCTTTTCCTTTCCTTTTTCAGGAGTACTACATAAATCAAGGAATTGAAAATGACATTTTTCCCCATCTCCCCGAATGCCTCACCAAATCTAGGGAAAAAAAATGAGAATTCCAAAACACATTTTTTCACTTAAAGAATAAGAAATGATGAAATATAACACTATCCTGAATTCATTCTTGTAGACGAACTCATATTCAGCAATAGAAATGAATGGTTCTTTCAGCATTCATGTGACTAAATCTCTCAAGAAGAGAACAAACACTGAATGGTTATCAAACGGAGAATAACAAGGACTCCTAACTGTATTTAAAGTTCCATACAAGGCGATAAATAGCTAGCATCAAAGCTCTCAAATCAAGAAAAATTTTAGATTTAGCCTCATCCAGAAAGTGTTAAATTTCCCATTTTTAGGTGTCTGTAGACTTGTCAATCCCTACATGGGTTACTTGACAAGATGATCTGGGGGTCCCTTCAGACTGTGAGATTCTGTGACTTCTCTTTAGCTCTCTTTGACTATCCTACCAACAGTGATCTCTCACTGTTCTGAAAACCTTTATTATGCAATGCCTATAATATTTGCTGTTTATATACTACCACTGTAGTTTCTATGTGTAATACTTTTGTCTTCCTATTTAGACTATAATAATATTAAAGACAACACCATGACCTTTCAATAATTTTTTGGTATCTAACTGGCACAATACTTTACACACTTTATGAGAGACGGGAGCATTTTCTCTCCCCGATACCCTATAATCTACATAAATGAGAGTGGAAAACTTTTGGTTTTTATATTATTTTTAAATATGCTTATTAGCAATCTAAGGTGTACTAATCTTGTGCTGTGGGGTGAAGTTTCATCCCCACTGGGCAATAATGTTAATGTAGATTATTCTGCCCTATGTCATATCGATAGATACTAGCATTCAGAAGCAACTTTAATCTCTGTTTAATGAGGATGACTGAGTATTCTATTACAGAGAGTGACTAGTTGAAGACTTAAGGAGGAGAGCAAGTTCAGATGAATACCTGAGTAAGCTGAGTGAGGAAAGACTGCCCTCTGAGCTATTATGAAGACAGGAAATGGAAGCAGAATTCATTCACAGGCTTCTAGTAAGCAAAATGGAAAAGCAGTGTCTTATTGTTTTTCTTTAGCTGCTCTGAATGCTGTTCTGCATGCAAAATTGTTCCTTTCTTCATCTCTGCTTCTCAAGTTACTGAAAGTCAGGGCAAACTGAAAACCAAATTCCTTCCCTAATTGAATCTAAGCCCCTGCAATTGCACATATTAAAAACACTCTCCATTTCAGCAGTGCTCCCCTTACTGGTGCCACATTCACAGATCGCTGCCCAACTGTATCATGACTTGCTGCTCACAGAGCAGAACCTTTGTAATTTAACAAACTATGCTGCACACTCTTGCGCAACCAGTGTTCCATCCACAGAAACCATTCCCGAGGTTGAAAAGCTTTCTGATGGAATTAGCTTCCAGTAGAAAATATATTTTTATATTGAAAGGAAACAATAAAATCACTCGTAAAAGCTCTTATGCTAATTAATGAAAAATGTTGGCTGCTTGTGCTCATGCTAACCAACTGTCATACATAGTGTGGCCACCTTAGAAGCAAGTGTTTTGCAGAGACCTGGCAAAAGCCTGTCATTTTCATGCAATCTCTCTCTCCCTCCTTCTCTCTTTTTTTTTCCTGTCGAAAAGATGATATACTGTATCCTCGATATTCAAGGTCCTTGTATTCAGAAAATTACCAGGTTGGAAAATTCACTAACAAGAAACACAAAGGTGTAGTATATAGAAGGTTGACATTCTTTTGTTTCTTCTTTCTTGTTGTGATATTTTTATAATACATGAATTCTTGTAGGTGCATTTGTTATTCTTTGCTAGTTTTGTATTTGCAGGATATAGAAGCCATTTAAAGTAGAATAGCCTTTAAATGCACTTTTAAGGGACGCCTGGGTGGCTCAGTTGGTTAAGCAACTGCCTTCGGCTCAGGTCATGATCCTGGAGACCCGGGATCGAGTCCCACATCGGGCTTCCTGCTCGGCGGGAAGCCTGCTTCTCCCTCTCTCACTCCCCCTGCTTGTGTTCCCTCTCTGGCTGTGTTTCTCTCTGTCAAATAAATAAAAAAAATCTTTAAAAAAATAAATAAATAAATAAATAAATAAATGCACTTTTAAGCCAATGTGGAATTAGCAAGTTTTTAAAAATACTTACTATTTTTAAAATAATATTTTTATAGAAAACCCAGTTATTTTTAAGATAATATTTACTGCACTGAATGTTATAAGATTATACAATACATATAAAGTCACATGTAGAGTATGGAATGTTGTTCCCATCCCTTTGCTTTCTTCTTCCTGTACCCTAATCTTTCCCCAACTCCAAAGCTTCTACCCATTTGATATAATGCTACTCTTGGTGCTAAAACATTACAATTCTAACCAATTTTCCATGTTTAACCCTTTTAAAATATAAAGCCCTATCAATGGCCCCAAAAGTTCTCGGTTTTCCAGATTAAAAACATATTTTAGTCCTTCAACTCTTCATCATATGCAACAGTGTTTTGTTGGACAGCTACTCTATTTCTTTTCCCCTGAAGATGTTCTGCTTCACTTATATCCTATTAAAGTGCCGCTCCAAAAGCTGAAAATAACATTCCAGGTGTGTTCAAACCTGGAATGGAATGGAATGATGATCTCCTTCATCCAGTACTAAACTATTCATGCAGCCTTGGCTTTTTTTGAATGACCACATTGCAGTGCCTTCCTACACACACACACACACACACACACACACACACACACACACAAACAAACACACACACAGAGCTTATAAACTTTTCCCATCTTGTACTTAAGAGTCATTGTAGATTTAAGAACAGTGCAATATACTCAAGATAAAATTTTATTGGATAAAGCCAATTCATCACCCTATAGAGACCCATCAGAATTTTGATTCACTGATTCATTACCTAGTAATCAGAAATATATAATAAATAAATAATAACATCTTAAAGCTAAGACTCAACACAAAGAGCAGCAAGGGCAGCAATCATCTCTCCTCGCTGATGAAGGAGATGTATCACTGCACTTTATATTCAATCAGTTACCCACTTATTCATCTTTTTACTCAATTCATTATCCTTCACTATGTATGAACAGCGACTACAATGTCAATGATATAAGCAATGTTAAAACTAAGAAATAATTATAAGAAATGAATTATTTTCCAGTTCCCAAATGCCCCATCCTCTCTAGCCTTCAGGCTTTTGCAAACTTTGTTCTCTACCCAACATGACCCACCTTCCAAGCCACCTGCATTACACTCTTTTGTCTCAGCTGGTATAACCAGTTTTTATGGAGGCTTTCCTTGATCACCCAAATCTGGGTGAGGTATCCCTCTCCCAGGATTCAAAAATACCCCGTATTTCCCCTATTATAACATTCACCGTACTTCATTATAATTTCTTCTTTACTTGTCTTTAATACTCACCAGATTGCAAGCTTTTGGAAACACCATTAGTCATGGGTATCATTACATCATGCCAAGCCTCAAATACCAATAAATGCAGAAAGAAATATTAAGGACTAGAGCATCTGGTTACCCACCATCCTTTTATACCCTTCAGGGACTGATTCTATCATGCCTCACATCAGTGATTGAGGCCTAACCCTCTTTAATCATCCCCCATCCTCCAGACTCTTTCCTGCATGCTCTCTAGATCTCCTAAGTGAGCAATCACAAATGTGTGACCTGCCAATATGTAGAAATTAGGCGAACTTGTGCCAAAATCCAGGTTTCCAACCTCTCTTGGGAAAAAAAATTAAGGCCTGGTAATAGCGGAAATAATGAAAAATACAAAAATAATCAGAGCTGAATAGTAGCTAATCCCCTTAGACCTGTGCAGTCCTTGCTATGCTCATTTACATACTTGCTTAATTCCTGGGGTTAACTGAATAGGCAACATCTGTCCAAATATGACCCAGTCCTATCCATGTTCATGACCCTTCCACTGTGACCTCTGGAATCTCACACTGAGATCAAACTCCTATATACCTTCCTGTACTGTAAAATAAATGTGTATATATTTTTCTAAACAGAAAACAAAAAAACTTAATAATTTTGAAAGCAATAACGCTACCAGAAGTTAGGAAATATAGGATTACTTTTCAAGTTAAGTAAGAGAAAAGAATTCCCAAGCTAGCTAATTAAACAATTACAGTAGAAGAAATGGCAATCCTAGAGCATATTAACTGTATTTTTGTCCTGGAAAAAAATTCTAATGCTCAAGCGCAAATCTCAGGAGGAGGTAGCAATATGAGTAATAATGTTACAGTAGTCAATCCTAATGGAGAAACACTGGCACCATATCAAATCACCAAACTAAACTAAATAATCCCAAAGTGATGTCCTAACATAGCAAACTACACAACAACACATTCATCATGACTTTGCATTACCACCACTAATCAGAACATCCCACAAAAATTAACTTTTACTTACAAAGGAAAACATTTCACAGCATGAACAGGCAATATGGCATAGTTAATATTCCTTCACAGCTCTAGAGCAAAGAATTGTATTGTGTCTATTTACAGCTGTATGTACATATATGTACATCTTTGTGTATGTGTGTAAAACAATGTAACTTAAATGAGCCAAAGCTAAATTACCCATAATCCCACATCACTACTATATAGGACCCCTACTACTCCATTCCATTACTACATCCAATCATAACGTTTAACTCTGACATCAAACCTGTAAAAGACAATGTACAATCACATGGGCATGTAGAGGAGTCAAATTCATAAGCAAATACACATGGATTAGCCAATCTACGGTGATGTGAACTTGGAAAGCAACTGAGATTTTTACAATACACCATATACCAAAATAAATCCCAGATGTATTAAAGAGTTCAATTAAGGGGGAAAACAAGCCATTAAAAACAAGATCAAATATAAATATCCAAACAAAAAAACAACAATAAATCACAAAAGAGAAAGAATAGAAGATACTATATGGGAGTAGATACAAATTGATGATTTAAGAAAAAAAGAGGGGTTTGGGGGGAGAAAGAAAGAAACCTAGGCATCACCTCCAATAGAAAAGAATAGAACAATGAACAAGGGAAATGAGCACACAATTCACAAAAGAGAAATATATCTAGAGGATAAATACATGCTAAAATGTTTTTGGTCTTACTAATGGTTAGAGAAATGCAAAATAAAACAATGTCTGCTAATTTTAAGAGATTGAAGAAAATAATAATACATTCTACTGACAAGAGTACAGCACAACAGAATCTCTCTGAAAGTATCAGTCCAATGTAAAAAAATCAGTTTGGAAAACAATTTTTTTAATATATAGTGACGGTCTTAAAGACACTTATAGTCTTAAACTCAATAATTTCATTTCTCAGTGAATCTATCTTTTTTTTTTTAAAAGATTTTACTTATTTATTTGACAGAACACAAGCAGGGAGAGTGAGACAGGGAGAAGCAGGCTTCCCGCCAAGCAGCGGGTCCAATGCGGAACTCCATCCCAGGACTCCGGGAGCATGACCTGAGCTGAAGGCAGTCGCTTGACCAACTGAGCCACCCAGGCGCCCCATCAGAGAATCTATCCTAAATGATCTGTATATGGAAAAGTCTATGGGCACATAGATGGTGTTTTAATATTTTTTAAAGCCTGGAAATAATCTAAATATCTATTACTTAGTAAAACTAATTGATTAACATACAGCATAATGACTCTCTAGATGAATATATTCTTTAAGAGACATTTACACAGAATATATAACCATAAAAATACTTATAAGTAAATGTATAAAATAAGATATACAATTGTACATACAGTATAATTAAGAATGTGTTTTTCAGGGCACCTGGGTGGCTCAGTGGGTTAAAGCCTCTGCCTTTGGCTCACATCATGATCTCAGGGTCCTGGGATCAAGTCCTACATCGGGCTCTCTGCTCGGCAGGGAGCCTGCTTCCTCCTCTCTCTCTGCCTGCCTCTCTGCCTACTTGTGATCTCTCTCTCTGTCAAATAAATAAATAAAATCTTAGAAAAAAAAAAAAAAGAATGTATTTTTTGAAGTATCACCATGAAGACAAAAATTCTAGAGAAAAATAAGCAAAAATAAAATAATAAAACATTCTACTTAGTTTACCCTCTATTTCTGAGTGTCCAATATTACATCTGATAAGAAATTACAATAACTGACTCCCAGGAATTAAGTCCTAGACAACAGCTTCTTGATTTACACACTGGTTTCCCATAAATGGAAATGAGATACAAACTACCTCCTTAAACTGTCCTGCTGGAATGAACTATTCCCTCCTTAGTATATCCACTGATATATCTTTTTTAAATTTTATATTACAGTATTTATTTAATTCTGATTTATTAGCTTAGCTCAACAGCAAGTCACCAAACACAAAATTAGTTTCCCACACCAAATACTAAGGCCCTTAACAAAAAGTACTCTATCTGCCAGCAGGTGGAGGTGCAAGGATTCTAAATATAGGAGCATATTCCTGGCCACCTGCCTTCATGCCCCTGAACTGGGGAAGGAACTAGGTAGGATTATATAGTGTTTGTGTTGGTGTTATTTTAACATCACTCCCCCATCTCCTATTGCCATCAAGATTCTGGGCCTTGGTGAGAACCATGGTATAATTAAAAGAAAATGAGTTTGGATTCAGCTACCTGAGTAGCTGCTACCTGACTCTGGTTCTTTTTATTCCTTCAATCTTAAACAAATTACTTTAGCTCTTAGAGCTCTAGCATCCTCCCCCATAAAAAGGAATAACAATATCTCTCTTACAGATTTTATATTTTTTAAAGATTTTATTTATTTATTTGATAGAGAGAGCACAAGCAGGGGGAGCAGCAGAGGGAGAGAGAGAAGCAAGCTCTCCCCTGAGCAGGGAGCCCGATGTGCAGCTCTATCCCAGGCCCCTGGGTTCAAGACCTGATCCGAAGGCAGATGCTTAACTGACTGAGCCACCCAGACACACCTTACAGATTTATATTAATATTTAATTAGCAAACATGGGTAAAATACCTAGAACAATATCTTGGAGCTCATTCAAATTAAGGTTTTAACTTCCCCTTAATAAAACTACCTAAGTGTCAACTACTGTTTTAAGCATTGAAATATTATTCTAGGGCACTGTAAGCTAGTAAATAAAACAGAATTTGTTCCATTAAAGAACTTATAATTTTGTGAAAGTAAAAATAAACTTTAAATAGTCACACTTAAAAGTTTAGAATAACACTTACAAGTAAGTACTATAAAAGAAAAGTTAACAGTGTTATTAAGTAACATAACAAATCTTAGATTGCCAAGGGCCAAGAAAGTTCCCTTTGAAAAGATGATATGTAAGCCGAAATCTAAAGGATAAACAGGAGATATCTAGAGTGATAATGGAGATAAGAATGATACAGATGAAAGAAAGTGCATATGTGAAGATCCAAAGACAGAAAAAGAGTTGGAAAGTTTACCAAAAAAAAAAAAAAAAAAAAAAAAAAAGGCCAGTGGCTGCAGCACCCTGAACAATCCAGAGACTCAAAATGAGATTTAAAAAGATACAGGTTAGGGTGCCTGCACGGTTCAGTTGGTTAAGCAACTGCCTTCTGCTCAGGTCATGATCCTGGAATCCTGGGATCAAGTCCTGCATCGGGCTCCCAAGAGTCTGCTTCTCCCTCTGACTTTCTTGCCTCTCATGTTCTCTCTCTCTCTCAAATAAATAAATAAAATCTTAAAAAAAAAAAAAATACAGGCTATCACACAGACAAACTATAGCCCATGATCCAAAGCCACTCCATAGCCTGTTTTTGTACAGTCCTTGAGCTAAGAATGTTTTTTAACATTTTTATAGATTGTACAAAAAAAAAAAAAAAAAAAAACCCACACTACAAAACAAGGTACTACTACACACCTATCAGGCTGTCCCAAACAGGAACTCTCCTTCATGACCAGTGGAAATGCAAGATGCTACAGCCACTTTGGAAGACAGTTTGGTACTTTCTTATGAAACTAAACATACTCTTACTATGTGCTCCTTCGTATCTAATCAATGGAGCTGAAAACTTATATCCACACAAAACCTGCACAAGTGTTTACAGCAACTTTATTCATCATTGTGAAGACTTGAAAGCAACCAAGATGTCCTTCAGTAGGTAAATGCACTGTGATATTTCCAGACAATGGAGAATTATTATGCAGTAAAAGGAAATGAGCTATCAAGCCATGAAAAAACATGAGGAACCCTAGATGCATATGACTAAGTTAAAACAACCAATCTGAAAAGACTATAAACTATAAACTATAGCCCATGATCCAAAGCCACTCCATAGCCTGTTTTTGTACAGTCCTTGAGCTAAGAATGTTTATAGTTTATACTTTATAACTGCAGTTACAGGACATTACAGAAAAGGCAGAACTCTGGAGACAATAAAAAGACCAGCAGTTGCAGGGGTTGGGTGGGTAGGAGCCAGTAAATCAGGAGAGGACTTCTAGGGCAGTGAAAATACTCTGTACAATACACTATAATGGTAGATATACGTCATCACACATTTGTCCCAACACGTAGTCTACAAAACACCAAGAGTGAACCCACTGTAAACTATGGACTTTGGGTGATTATGTGTTAATATGTGTTCATCAATTTTACCAAAGGTACCACTCTCATGTGGGATTCTGATAATGGGCGTGGCTATGCATGTGTAGGGGTACGGAGCATATGGGAAACCTCTGCACTTTTCTATTTTGCTGTGAACCTAATACTGCTCTTTAAAAAAGTCTTAGAAAAATAAACTAATAAAACACAAAACAAAAAGCCAACTTCAACTTCCAGAAAAATAGGGGTATTTTTTTCCTACTCTACCTAAGTATAGCTAAAAACTCTAGACATTATATAAACAATCAAAGAGCAGGAGGAAAGGCAGCAGACCATCTGGGGACCTCGGGACCCAACAAACAATATGGCAGTGAGTTTTCCTGGGTTTTATTTTGACTCATATATACCACATTGAATACTAGGGAAGCCAGCAACATGGAAAAGCCAACAAAAGCAGACCAAAAAAGGTCCAAAAAGTTCCCTGCCTCTAGCCAAAGGACCAGCAAAGGGGCAGTCTACCAAGACAGAAAACTTTCACGGAGTAACTACTCTATTCCCGCCAAACACCATAAAAAAAAATTTTTTTTTAATGCAGGCCCATCCACTACCACCTCATCAAAGGCCTAATGAGCAGTCGATATTTACACTCCCTCCAGACTATAATGAGGTGCTCTAATTCTTCCCCCTCTTTAGAGATGCGGTTAGAAAAGGGAGAGTAGGGAGCCAGAGCTTTAATGTCCAACAGGCGGTAACAAGGAACCTCTGCACGATGTCAATGGAGACCACGTGACAGAATGAAAAGGAGACATAGACAAATTCATAGTTATAGCTGGAGATTCAATACCCATATATCAAAACTGATGAACAAGTAAACAGGAAGTCAGCAGGGATAAAGAACTCAACAATGCCATCAATCAACAAGATCACATTCGGAGAACATTACTCACAACAACAGCAAAATACCCATTTCTTTTTAGTATCTACAAAACATATCTAAGATAGACCATATTCTGGAGCACAAAACACATGTCAACCAATTTAAAAGAACTGAAATCAGGGGCATCTGGGTGGCTCAGTTATTAAGCATCTGCCTTTGAATCAGATCATGGTCCTAGGACCCTGAGATGGAGTTCTGCATCGGGTTCCCTGCTCAGCGGGAAACCTGCTTCCCCGCTCCTGATCCCGCTGCTTGTGTTCCCTCTCTCACTGCCTCTCTGTGTGTCAAATAAATAAAACCTTAAAAAATAAATAAAAGAACTGAAATCATACAGTGTGAGCTTTGAAAACTTGGAAACTAAGCAAAACACTTCTAAACAACACATAGGTCAAGGGAAAGTCTCAAAGGAAATTTAAAAATATACTGAACTGAATGAAAATGTAAAAACTAAAACAGTGGGAAAATTCACAAGAGCAAAGGAACACATTAGAAAAGAAGAAAAAAAATCTCAAATCAATAATCTAAGCTCCTACTCTCAAGAACCAAAAAGAGCAGGGCGCCTGGGTGGCTCAGTGGGTTAAAGCTTCTGCCTTCGGCTCAGGTCATGATCTCAGGGTCCTGGGATCAAGGCCCGCATCGGATTCTCTGCTCAGCAGGGAGCCTGCTTCCTCCTCTCTCTCTGCCTGCCTCCCTGCCTACTTGTGATCACTCTCTGTCAAATAAATAAATAAAATCTTTAAAAAAAAAAAAAGAAAAGAAAGAGCAAAATAAACCCAAAAAAAGCAGAAGAAAGGAAATAATAATGATAAAAGCACAAATCAAATAACTTGAGAACAGGAAAATAACCGAGAAAAGTCAATGAAACAAAAAGGTAGTTCTTTGAAAATATCAATAAAATTGACAAACTTCTAACACAACAATGGAAAAAAAAAAAAAAACAGAAAACACATAAATCAGGAATGAACCAGGGGTACCACCAGAAATTGTACTAATATGGAAAGAATAAGGGAACAATACAATTCAACACACACAAACTTGTCAACTTAGATGAAAGGGGCTGATTCCTTGAAAACTACACACAATAACCAAACTGTGGTAAATCCACAACATGAAGCAATGTATCAAGAGCAAGTGAAAAAAAGCCAATCCCAAGAAGTCACATACTGGATGATTCCATTCACATAACATTCTCGAATAACAAAAACAGAAACAGATTAATGGTTTAATTAATACCAGGGGTTGGGGATGGGTGAGATGTGTGAGATGGGAAGGTGGGTATGACTATAAATGAGTAGCATGAAGGAATTCTTTATGCTTAATGCAATAACTCTGTATCTTGACTGTAGACTGAGGTGGCAGTTACACACTAATCTACACATGTGATTGAAAAAAAAAAAAAAACACACACAGGGAGGTACGTCGATTTCCTGGTCTTAATATGTACTATAACCATGTAAGACCTAACAACTAAGGGAAGTTTGTGAAGGGTCTATCAGAACTCTCTATTACCTTAGCAACCTTCTGTGAATCTATAATTACTTCAAAATAAAAAGTTTTCCAAATAAAAAGTTGTATTTCAAAATAAAAACCACTGGGTAGTTTAGTCAGTTAAGTGTCCAACTCTTGGCCTTGGCTCAGGTGGTGATCCCAGTGTCATAAGATCAAGCCCTGCGTGGGACTCCGCACTCTGTGCAGAGTCTGCTTAAGATTCTTACTCCCCCTCCCTCTGCCCCTCTCACAGGTGCGCTTGTGTGCTCGCTCTCTCTGTCTCTAAAATAAATAAATCTTTTAAAAAAAAAAGTTTAAAAAAGAACATATGACAGACACTGTATGTGGCCCCTAATGCCTAAAATATTTAGTATCTGTATTTATTCCCTTGCCCTTTATACAATTTGCCAGCACCAGATGTACAGTATTTGGAGAATGGAGAGAAGAATGATAAAAATGGAAATAAGAAAATAATTCAGGAGACTATTTCATCTCTCCTGTAAATGTTATACATATGCCAAGCAGTAAAATCTTGAATCTTTAAGAATTAAGGTTATCTGAAGAGTAGTATTAACCAGGCCATCACTGAAAAGTGAACTGAATAAAATCAATGTCTAAGCCAATGAATAACAACAAAAACAACAGCCCATTTTTACTGAATGTAACTGTGTACCAGGAACTACACTAAGCACTATCTATACTTTATCTGCTTTAAACCTTCAACTACCATTTGAGTTAGGTTTATAACCTTAAACTGGAAATTACAGAAGCTAAATTCTTCACCCACAGCCTCACTGTTAGAAAATGTAGAGCCACAACTCAAAATTCAAATAATCTCACCCACAAAGACTAGAGTTTTAATCCACAATTCAATACTGCCCCTACTACACTATCCTCCACCTTTGTCATAAATGTAGAAAATTATATTTAATAGCAAAATAAAGAAGCTAGACCTAAACTCATATAAATTTAAATAACCTTTGAAAAGACACTTAAAAGGAAACCCTCTGAAGACACTATAGTTCCAAGAATAACTAACTGACTAGTAGAAGATGTTATAAGAATTTATTTAAGGAGCACTAAGGTTTGTAATTGCAATTATCTACACTTATTAAAACTAAAAAATTCAATGCTTTCATTCTACTTGAAGACAAAATGTAACTATGATACAATGATATATAGAGATTCTGGTGTAATTTGGGCTGCCTCTGTCAAGAGTATGAATTAAATACCTTCTAAAAGTCTCTTCTAAAGGATCTACCATTTCTACTTTGTAATACCCATTTTACAAATGAGTCAACATATGTGTCTTTTCCAAATTTCTTTAAAAGAAAACCATACATTGCCAGGTAAGAGAATTCTGATATATATCAGTAAATTTCAAATTTCTTCCCCAAAATAAGAAAAAAAAAAAAAACCTGAGTGATTGATTATACCTAAGAAACATAGTAGTTGGAAAGTCAATCTTTAAAAAAAAAGGCAGGGGTGGGCAGCAGGACAGTGGGTTAAAAAAAAAAAAAGTGTAACCATCTGGCAACCATACAATATTTGAGAAAATGTTAGTGTTCTAATTGAGATCTAATTGAGTTTGATTTACTTGTCAAGATAATTGCTTCAGTATTAATTAAATCTGTCTCCTGCAGCTGCAGAGAAAGCCAAACCCTACATTCTGCTGATTATATAGGATACACATCACTCATTCACGTCAACATTGCTAGGCTCATGTTACCCCCAAAATAGCTCTCTGTATATTGATTATTAACATCTCAGATTTTGACAGTATTTTCTCCATAAATTAAGGCTACAGTTTCTTAAATCTTGAAAGGAAACTGGTGAGTTTCCTAGAGATTAGTCAGAAAACGATTCACTTAGCACAATATTCAATTCTGAAAAACCCTTTCAGAAGAGAAAATTTAGTATCTAAGGCACTACAACTATCTCTATTTTATTGACTGACAAAATCAACACCAGAAACAACCTTTATTTTCTTTATAATACTTCTTACTTACAAGGGGTTTTTTTGCAAATTTAAACAGAAAAAAAAAATGGGACTTCCCATTGTCTCATATAGTTAAGTAATTTCAGGATTCTTGGCAATCGTTAAATTTTCCTCCGTATATTGAATTTAAATTCTGCTATGGAATCAAATTATTTTTCCTATTGAAATAGGTGGAGGATAATTGATCAATATTCTTAGAAAATTAATTGTGCATGCATATACTTAAGAGAGTTATTAGATCACCCCTCCATCTTTCAGGCTACTTATACTCCTCTCAGTTCCTTTAATTTTGCCTCATTGGTTCTACATAAGCTCTTTAATCATCAGGGTAATTCTATTCCAAATCCTTTCCAAGGGTTTTATCTTCTGGTAGAACAGAGAGTAAAGAGAATTCCAGTCTAATCAGAACATATTAACATGAGTTATACTTAGGGCCCATTACATCAGGGCATCTCTACATCTCTTCTTCATTTTTACTTTTCATCCATTCATTCACTCAGTCATCAAGAAATATTTCTGAAGCTCCCACTCTATACTAGGCACTGATTCCTACTGTCCCATAGTCCAACGAATTAACTCAGAAAAGGAAAGTCTGAAAAACTTATTGAAGTTTTGGACCTTCATGGTCCAAAAGTCATGGACCTTTTGGAAGGTCCCATGAAAAGAAAGGTAAAGTCCTGGGATCCAGCCCTATCCTGGGCTCCCTGCTCAGTGGGGAGCCTGCTTCTCCCTCTGCCTGCCATTCCCCCTCCTTGTGTGTGTGCTCTCTCTTTCTCTGACAAATAAATAAGTAAAATCTTAAAAAAAAAAAAAAAAAAAAAAAGTAAAGAGGGCTCCCAGATGGTGCAGCTGGTTAAGCATCTGACTCTTAGTTTCCACTCAGGTTGTGATCCCAGGGTCATGAGATTGAGCCCCATGTCAGGCTCTACATTCAGCAGGGAGTCTGCCTGACATTCTCTCTCCCACTCCCTCTGCCTCTGTCACTTCTGCTCATACGTGTGCTCTCTCTCTCTCTCTCTCAAATAAATCTTAAAAAAAAAGAAAGAAAGAAAGAAAGAAAGAAAGAAAGAAAGGAAGGAAGGAAGGAAGGAAGGAAGGAAGGAAGGAAGGAAGGAAGGAAAGGAAAGGAAAGAATGCCACAGAAGTACACAGAAAGGGTCCTTAACCTAGAACTAGGAAGTAGTACAGGGAAGAAGTATCTTGGAAAAACCTCCCCAAGGAAACAACATTTATGTTGAAGGCATCGGGAGTTAGCAAGGTCAGGAGTGAAATAGCAGGAAAAGCCCCACAAACAGTGAAAAAAAAAAGTGTTCAGACCTGACTGGGGGAACTAAAATACATTATACATGAACTAAAGATAAAAGGAACTTAGCATGTTTGAAAAGTAGAAGTGGAAAATCATAAAAAACAAACAAGAGAGTAAAGAGTCTGCATTTTATCCTGGCAGTGAAGGACACATTAAGTGCTTAATGTTTCACATTTGATTACAAAGATTACTCTGGCTACTGTGTAAATGGATTGGAAAGAAACAAGACTGGAGGTAAGGGAACAAGACAAACGGTCTATTCCAGAAACCCAATGATGACATTATAACAAACTAAATTGAAGTAACAGCCAAAGAATGGCAAGCTGAGGAAAGATTAAAGAAATATTTAGAAAGCAAAATTGATACACCTTTATAACTGATTGCATGTGAAAGATAATAGGGGGGAAAGAAAACATGCATACTTGAGATTTTTAGTTCTCACACTGAAATTGAAAAGAATTAAGTCTTCTTCTACCTTATCTTTTTGGTTTTAAAATTGTATCAATTTGTTCCTTTATTTAGAAATCTCTCCATGATGGAAAATTTTTAAAACACAGATTAACAAAAAGCATTAACATCACCCACATTTCCATTATACAAATAACCATAGTAAACATGTTTGTGTATACAATTTCAATTATTTCTTACAAGTGTACATTATTTATCTCACTTAGAAGAGTAGAGTCACATTTTAAGCACTGATTTGTAATCTGTATTCTTTCCTGAAATATTTAGGTAAAAAAGTGCTTCTCAGATATGGTCCCCAGACCAGCAACACCAACATCACTACATACAGGTCAAATGCAACCTCTTGGCCCCCAGACCTGGCAACTCAGAATTTCTGAAGATGGGGTACTACTAATCCTGAAGCAATGCTCAAGCTTGAAAACCTCAGTTCTAGAACACCATCTCAGCACACTTTCCCACTATCTACAATAATTTATTTAGATAGTTTCCCATTTTTACTGACATAGTACAGTATATATCCATATATATATATAATATATATATATTATATATATATATATATTTATAACTGGATCACTAAACACATCCTTAATGATTTTAAGTGGGCTAATCCCTCAATCTTGAAACTCTAGGTAAAAGCTTTTAATGTGTGTTCTCAAATTTTCTATTAGAGACTAATACTTCCTCCAATCAGGAGTATGTGAGAATGGCTGGTTTCTCTACATTCTTGGTCCCAGTATATTATCACTTTTTGAGAATCTCTGCCAATTTCACAGGTAACAAATGGCATCATATCAGAGCTGTAAAGTACATTTCTATTATTTTTATTGAACTCACCTTCTTTTGTAAACAATTTGTTTTCTTAGCCCATTTTTATGAGGCTCTTAAGAGTTCTCTAAAACTAAACATATTAACTATTTATGTCCCAGAATATAAATGTTTTCCAATTGTTTTGCCTGTTGGGTTATTTTACTATTATTTTATCTTATTTTATTTTACTTTAATATTTCATTTATTTGACAGAGAGAGAGAGATAGCAAGAGCAGGAACACAAGCAGGCGGAATGGGAGCAGGAGAAGCAGGCTTCCTGCAGAGCAGGGAGCCTGATGTGAGGTTGGATCCCAGGACTCTGTGATCATGACCTGAGCTGAAGGCAGATGCTTAACCGACTGAGCCACATAGGCGCCTCTGTCTGGTTTTTTTTAGACATGATTTTTTTTAAACTAACATTTTGCATTGGTGTGGTACATCTGTTATAACTGATGAGCCAATCATGATAAATATCATTAACTAAAATTCCATAGGTTAAGGCTTATTCTTTGTGTTGCACAGTTCTGTGAGTTTTAACAAATGTATCTTGTCATATATCTACCATTATGGTATCATACAGAATAGCTCCTCAACCTAAAAAAATTCCTTATGTTCTACCTATTCATTGCCCCGCCACTTGCATCCCTAACCACTGGTCTTTTTACTGCCTCCCATAGTTTTGCCTTTTTCAGAATGTCACATACTTGGAATCATACCATATATATGTAAGCCTTTTCAGATTGGCTTCGTTCCCTTAGCAATATGAATATGTATTTAAGGTTCTTCTGTGTCTTTTCATGGCTTGCCAGTTCATTTCTCTTACTGCTGAATGGTATCCCACTGTCTGGATGTACCCCAGTCACCTATTAAAGGACACCTTGTTTGCTTCTAAATTTTGGCAATGATGAATAAAGCTGCTTTAAAGATTCATGTGCAGGTTTTTGTGTGTGAACACAAGTTTTGGGTAGGTATCTAGAAGCATGACTGCTGGACTGTACGGTAAGAATATATTTAGCCTTTTAAGAAACTGCCAAACGGGGGCACCTGGGTGGCTCAGTTGGTTAGGCGACTGCCTTTGGCTCAGGTCCCGGAGACCCGGGATCGAGCCCCACATCGGGCTCCCTGCTTGGCGGGAGGCCTGCTTCTCCCTCTCTCACTCCCCCTGCTTGTGTTCCCTCTCTCTCTCTGTGTTTCTGTCTGTCAAATAAATAAATAAAATCTTAAAAAAAAAAAAAGAAAGAAAGAAAGAAACTGCCAAACTGGCTTCCAAAGTAGCTGTACCATTTTGTATTCCCACCAGCAATGAATGAAAGTCTTTGTTGCTTCACAGCAGCAGCAGCAGCGTTTGGTGTTGTCAGTGTTTTAAATTTTAGCCATTCTATTAGGTATGTGTAGTGGTAACTCTATCTTTTGTAATTCCCTACTGACATATGAGGTACAGCATCTTTTCATATGCTAATTCTTAAGTGTTAATATCTTCTTTGGTAAAGTGTCTATTTGGCACTTTTGCCAACTTTTTAATTGGGCTGTTTATCTTATTGTTGAGTTATAAAAATTCTTTGTATATTTTGGATACAGGTCCTTTATCAGATATGAAATATTCTTTCCCAGTGTGAAATTGGCCTTTCACTTTTGATTTTAAGATACAGGTTTTTAATTTTATAATGAAATCTGCCAAGTATTTCCCAGACACTGCTATACTTCGTCTGATAACACGTTTGGAAATCCCCCCTTGACCTCAAGCATTATTTAATAAATAGTCAATCATATTGTCTGGTACTTTGATGGTTTCTCACATTTAATTCTTTAATCCACCTGTAGTATTTGTGTACCACAGTGAACCCTTTAGTCTTCTTACTAGTAATTTAAAATGTTGCCTTTATCGTCTATCAACTTCTTATACGTACTAAGTTTTATTTATGTACTCTCTATTCCAGTCTTGTTCTGCCTGTCATCACCTGTATGTTCTAACTTTATATATTTTCATATATTAGTGCCAAAGCAATAATATGTACCACAAAAGCCACATACCATTATTCATGGTACTATGATTGTCGCTACTCCACAAAGTGAATTCTGGAATCACTTTTTCATTTTATCCAAAAGAATTCCATTTTACTGTGACCTTCATTAAAACTATGTTAAAATTATGATTTCCCTTTCATAAACATGGTCTCTTCACTTGTTAAAGTCTTATTTTATATCTCTTAATAATGTTTTGTTCCCTTTTTCACACAGATCTTGTAGTTTCCTTGTTAGTTTAATTTATTTCTTTGTCTTAATCTTTTCCCAGAAAACACACACATACTTGAGTGTGTGTAGTTGTTGTCAATGCTCTTGTATACATATCTCTGTTCCCATTCTTTCTACTTCTAATTTTTGCCTATAGTAAAGTATTGAGTTTCATATATATGTGGCTAGTCTCTCATTAGTTCAAATCATTTTCCAAATGATTTTCTTGGGCTTATCCACAATCGCATTGTATTCCAAGTTTAAATAACTGCCCCTCTTTACTTTTTACACAATTCACTTCATATTCTTCTTTATTGCACTGACTGAATTTCTAGTAAATGCTGAATAGTGATTATGATAAAGAGTACACTGGCACCTGGGTGACTCAGTCAGTTGAGTGTCCAACTCTTGGTTTTGGTTCAGGTCATGATCTCAGGGTCACGGGACTGAGCCCTGCCTTGGGCTCCATGCTCAGCGGGAATATCTCTCTCTCTCTTTCTCTCTCTCTCTCTCTCTCTCTCTCTCTCTCTCCTCTCTCAAATAAATAAATCTTTATTTTTTTTAAAGATTTCATTTATTTATTTGAGAGAGAGAGAGATGGATACAGAGCAAACAGGGAGGGGCAGAGGGAGAGAGAGAAGACTCCCCACTGAGCAGGGATCCTGATGTAGGGCTCAATTCCAGGATCCTGAGTTCATGACCTGAACCAAAGTCAGATGCTTAACCGACAGGGCCACCCAGGCACCCCCAGTAAATAAATCTTTTTTAAAAAAGAATACAGTCTTATTTCATAATGTCAAAACTTTGTATTCCATAATAAACCCTAGTTATAATGAAATATTTTAACAAACCTTTAAATCTGTATCTCCCTTATAGCTTATATATAGCTTATACATTTCTTACTCTACTCTTACTAAGTTTGCACCTACATGTCATAGTTTGCTCTGACTTTACATTAAATCCAAATCTTATTATCCAGTATGGACCTCCAGCCTCTTCAATCTGCTAGCATATTTACATTTATTCAGTTCAGTTATAAAACTACCCAGCAACCACAGAACCATTACCAATTCCTTGGTTCTGCTTGTTCTGCAAAATATTAAATCAGACAAGTATGGGAAATGAAATGTGATAACCATTTTATGAATAGGAACACCTGATTAACTTTTGTGCTGAGAAGACACAGAAATCTACTTTTCAACAGATTTTCTTGCCACAGTGCAAATCACATCAAAAATCTGTCAGAGTGTCTTCATTAATGATTCATATCACCCACCAAAATAATGTTGATTTTTCGGCCAATAACACAGAATAACAGTTTCTAAAGAAAACATACTTTTCCTAACATTTTCCCTGATTAACCAAGTGAAACTTGGCAATTAACAGCAATGACCAAATGATAGAAATTTTCTTATTTGTTGCTAGAAACAATCTAATTATAGTCTCTACTGCTTACCTGTCTGAGCAAAAATAATTCCATGAAAATAAGCCACACACACACATACATCCATATAATAAACATTTTCATATATACACATATGTATATACACATACATTATGTATATTTCATATATAATTTTAAAATATTTCATATAATTCCACAGAGAAAAGGAAAATTACTATTATAAGAGCACGTCTCTCAACTGACATCAAGTTAAAAGAGACTTTTAAAAACCATCTAGTTTTGTGTCACGATGACCACCAGGTAATGTATGGAAGTATTGAATCACTATATTGTACACCTGAAACTAATATAACACTGTATGTTAACTAACTGGAATTAAAATAAAAACATAAAAATATTGACCAAAAACATAAAAAAATAAAGAGTCACCTAGTTCTACCTCTAGTCCTAAATACATAAATACAGTCTGAAGAAGGAATAATATCAATTAACTGAGCAAAATTATTGATTTGATACCTAACATATGAGCCTAACATTTAGCAGAGGCTTTATCAAATATAAATCTTCCAATATACATGCTTCAATGGGCTTACCAAGCTTCCATAAATAATGATTGAAGCATTACTAGAAATGAATCTAAATAGTAAGTATTGTAACATTAAAGGGTACTAAGGCTAGTGAAAGTATATTGATTTATAATAAATCTTTGATAACATATCATTGCATGACATCCATCACTTAATTTTTTTAAAAACACACATTTTCTTCCAGCTTTCAATCTACATAGAAGTCTTTGACAACTGGCTTCTTATTCCCAAAAGGTGTATATGTCAAATCCTGACATAAATTTCCTATTTCTTTCACATTTATGATTATCTGGATTAACCAAGAAAAACTCAAAGGAAATTAACAAAAGTCACTTAGGTTGAAGGGGAGACTAGATTTTAAAACTGACATTTAGAGTTTAAGTCTGGTTTTCTTGTTATTTTAAACAACAAAGTGCCTTTTCATTCTTTTTGAATATATGAAATGTTTACATACTAGACATTGTGAATAAATAATTTCTTATTCTCTCTTGTTTCCTTTTTTCTTTCTTGACCACACAACTTTATGCTGCAGTTATTTTCAATTCAATTCAATTCAAATTCAATCCAATAGCTGTTATTACTCATATATCAAGACTGCCACAAATGCTCCAGCCACAAAAATACCTCAACAAGTTAGGAGTTTGTATGATATTATAGATTAATTAAGCAGAAAACAGGCTGAACATGTTTTCTTGGGTTTTACTCTACATGAACTATCTTAAATACTTTCCAAGAAAGACAGGGATATTGATCAAAAACAAATAACACCATATATAAACAGTAATACCGAATTAACACACTCTTTTGATTTTCAAATATATTTATCTTTTAAAAATTGTTAGTCCATGTAGAACCAAGTCTCAATCTAAATCCTACTCTATGAGGGCGCCTGGGTGGCTCAGTGGGTTAAAGCCTCTGCCTCTGGCTCAGGTCATGCATGATCTCAGGGTCCTGGGATCAAGGCCTGCAGCGGGCTCTCTGCTCAGCAGGGAGCCTATTTCCTCTGTGCTGTCTCCGCCTGTTTCTCTGCCTACCTGTGATCTCTCTCTCTGTCAAATAAATACATAAGATCTTAAAAAAAAATATTGCTCTACAAGTTATTCACAAATTACCCATATTCCTGCCAATAATTTTCCTTAGCAGAACAAATACAATTTTCTTGCAGACATGGGACACATACTCAATGTCCAGAATTACTGAATGATTCAAACAAGTAAAAAGATTGTGGTGACCACTCTACACAAATCTCTTTTTAGGATCAGTGAAGTTTAAGCAAAAATAATTGTAACTATGATCACTTACCTCAACAGAAAGCCAATTAAAAAAATACAAGCACAAATTATAAATAACTGTATGTCAACTTATTCAAAACTGCCAAGGGTTTTTTAACTCCCCAAATTTACAAATTGTTTTTAAAGATAAGCTAAAAAGAAAAATCAAGCAGATATCAGACTGCTACCATAAATACAAGAAAACAATGGAGGAAAATAATTCTGAGGGAAGGAGCACATGACACAGGAATTCTACATTCAAAAAAATTGTTATTTGTGAGAAAAGGATAAGGTGGGGTGGAATTCTTCAAATGTACAATAGTTCCACAAGATTTTCATCCATGTAAATTCCATTATGTGTAAACTTACTGAAAGAGTATTCAAAGATGCACTTCAAACATAAAATCAAAGTAAAAACCCAAACATAGAGAAATTCCAGTTTAAAATGACTAGAAATGAGCGCTGAAATATTTAACAAAAAAACAGATTCAAATAATTGTTGAAAGCATCATGACCAAAATTTAAAATTACATTTTTATGTAGAAAGTGCCTTTCTACTTTAGCAATATTGAACGAGTTAACTATCCTTGAGATGAGATATTTTGGAAAGGCTCCCAGTTTAAATTTAATATTTTCTGAGCATATCTTGGTTTATAAAACTTAATAGACATAAAGAAGACCAGAATAAATGAAGATGTACACCATGTTCCTGGATGGGATGCCTCTATTGTAAATATGTCTATTCAAACACAAATAGTGTGCAATAGAAGAAATATAATGTAATTATTTTCAAAATTAAACAAATTTCTTATGAAACATGGTAACATTTTCAAAGGAAATATTAGTAATGACAGAATAAAATGATGAAAATGCCTCAAATAATTTTAAACTAAGAATAATGAAAGGGAGCTAAAAATCAGAGTATAGCATAAAGTGATGATAGTTGAAATAGTGTGCAATAGAAGAAAAACGAATAGTACATTCCAAAAACAGCCACAGTTTATAAAGGCAGCATTTCAAATCAGTGAGGAAAAAGTTAATTGTTTAATTATTTTGTCATTTGAAAAATTATATGGATAATTGAAACAGGGCAACAAACATTGAAAATAAAGTCCAAAGAACTGGTTAACTATCCAGTCCTGCTCTTTAGTTCTAACTTGCTCTTCAACTATACTGAAGGTCATATCACACAGAAACATCCTCAAGGAACTAGTGTTAACTATGCTCTTGACCTTTAAAGGATCAATGTATCAGAGATAGTCGAGAAAGAGCAGGAGATGGAAGAAATCAAAAGTAATTTTCATATAATAGTAAAAGAAAAACTAGCCTTTTAAAAAAAGGACAAAATCAACTTAAAAGTTTGAAACCAATAAAACTCAATAATTTAGGAGAACAAAAAAACATTTAATGGCCAAGTATACCACACATCTCTGTCTGTTAAAATAATTTGTTAACTATTGTTAGTTTCATGGCTAAGCCCCTTTTATTTTCCAAATATCGTACTGGATCTGGAGAGGAGCAAAGACTCAGTTTCAGCTGCAATGTTCCCTCCCTCTACTACTCGGTTCCCATCACAGAGTTCCACCACCTTCATCGTCCTAATACTGAGGTACTGGAGTCAACAAATGGCTTTTGCCTGCCTTTCCTAAGTGATTGGTCATTTGATTGTTACAGGTCTGGCTGACAAGAAAGAGAAAAAGAGAGAGACAGAGAAATACACTTTCTAATAAGTGTATGTATTTTTATAGAGAGTACTTTTTTCCACAAATATACTTAGTTTTTAGCCATAGTTACTGTCGTAACCCCACAATCCCAAATAATCAAGAGTTACCTTTAATTTGAAAAACAAAACAAAACTCTGCATTCTCTTAGAAATTGCCCCCTAGCCGGCAGGAGGGAAGGACATCACACTTCTTTTTATCAGATACTGATGAAAATTACTCATGAGTGAGGTGACATACAGTAACTTTTTATAGATCAGTTTCCTAGTTTAAGTATATCCTCTTTTTTTTTAAGATTTGTTTGTTTATTTAGGGGGTGGGGGAGTGGGAGAGATCATCTCAAGCAGGCTCCCTGCTGAGCACAAGCAAAATCCTTTCCACCTACCCATGATTCATGTTACACTTAATTCCTACAATTCTTATTCCAATTCCTAATAATTTAGCCCTAAGAAAGAAAGTGAAAGAGGGCACCTTGGTGGCTCAGCGGTTTAAAGCCTCTGCCTTCAGCTCAGGTCATGATCTCAGGGTCCTGGGATGGAGGCCCGCATAGGGCTCTCTATTCAGTACCTGCTTCCTCCTCTCTCTCTGCCTACTTGTGATCTCTCTCTCTCTCTCTGTCAAATAAATAAATAAAATCTTAAAAAAAAAAAAAAAGAAAGAAAATGAAAGTGTGCACAACTACATTTTACTTCCCAAGCCTATCTTAGGGGTTCTTTATCTTGTTAGTCAAATGCAAACAGACTTCCCTGCGGGTCTTTTTCTTTTTTTTCATCCAAATTTCCCTAGCACAGTGACCACAATGCTGGCAAATGCCTCCTGAGCTGGAACCAGAACAAGATTTCAAATAATTTATAAATAATCATTTCAAGAACACATCTTTTCTTCTTTTATCCCACAAAAGACAGTATTTTGTTCAGGACCCACAAGCTGTCAACTTCTCAGCATACCCCAAATCCCACTTAGTTTTCTATTGTAAACAGTATAGTATTTCGCTACCACATCAATAAATAAAATTCTTGAAAGAATCATTTTGTGTTTGATTCACATTTGTTCTGCATATGCCAATGAACCTAAGGTATTTGTAATGTTAAACTCTTAAAGGCCTTAGCTTACAAAAGGGTCAGGCAACCTGTAAACAGCAAAAGGTCTATCCCATATAGATCAATCTAGACAAAATCCAAAATAAGGAATCATAAGGAATTATCGCATAAAGTGGTACAATATTCTCCTTTACTACTCTATCTCACTCTCTCCTCTTAGTAAACTTTTTTTAGAGTAAGAGTGAAGAGTTGGCTTCACTGGTTAAAAGTCAGTCTGTAGACTGACAGTACTATCCTAATTGTTAAAACTAAGATTTACTTAACTAAAGAGATGAAAGGAATAAAGCGTATAGTAAGCCACACTTAACCCTTGAAATATGCAAGGATGAGGGGGGCCAAGCCTCTGTACAGTCAAAAATCCACATATAACTTGAGTCCCCAAAATTTAATTACTAATAGTCTACTGCTGACCAGAAGCCTTACCAATACCATAAACAGTTGATTAAAACGTGTTTTGTATGTTATATGCATATACACTGTATCCTTCCATGAAAGTAAACTAGAGAAAATAAAATTGTTATTAAGACAATCATAAAGAAGGGACACCCCTGGGTGGCTCAGTCAGTTAAGCTCCCAGTCCTGATTTCAGCTCAGATCATGCTCTCGGGGTCCTGGATGGAGCCCTCCATTGGGCTCCACGCTCAGCAGGGAGTCTGCTTAAGGATTTCTCTTCCTCTCTGCTCGCCCCCCACCCCATCTCTCTCTCTCTCTCTCAAGTAAATATATCTTTTTTTTAAAAAATGAAAATCATGGGTGGCTCAGTTGGTTAGGTGACTGCCTTCGGCTCAGGTCATGATCCCGGAGACCTGGGATTGAGCCCCGCATCGGGCTCCCTGCTTGGCGGGAAGCCTGCTTCTCCCTCTCTCGCTCCCCCTGCTTGTGTTCCCTGTTTCGCTGTGTTTCTCTCTGTCAAATAAATAAATAAAATCTTAAAAAAAAAAAAAAGAAAAAGAAAAAATAAAAATCATAGGGAAGAGAAAATATATTTACTGTACTATATCTATAGAAAAAAAAAATCCATGTCTATAAGTGGATTCACAGAGTTCAACCCATGTTTTCGAGGGTCAATTGTAATGACCTTACATTATAGACATGGAGCTCCTTCTAATGGCCCAAATAAAGAATTACCCATAATACCCTTGGTATTTCCTTGAGTATGCTCAAGGATACAAATGCTATCCTGATCTAATGCCCCCTAACAACAACTTTGTCTTCATTAACGCACTTGCCTATTAATTGCTGTATCATAAAACATTTTCAGTTGTAACTGTGGCAACGTCATGAGCTCATCCAGTCTTGATTACTTACACCACATACAAGAGAGATGGTTTAGCTCAGTCTCTGTAAAATTCCATTAATGGAGTTCAGTTCAGGTAAAATGGAGTAACCATACTCAAACCTATGACTCCTGCTGAATATAGCTATAAAATCTGGACAGAAGGCCAAGAACAGCTCTTTCATGGCTCTGAAAAGTGAATAGTAGCAGGCTGACTAAGGAAGAAGACCAGAACTTGAAGTACCACCAAGGTGACAGTAAACTTACCTTTAAAAAAAAAAAAAAAAAGATTTTATTTATTTATTTGACAGAGAGAAACACAGCTAGAGAGGGAACACAAGCAGAGGGAGTGAGAGAGGGAGAAGCAGGCTTCCTGCTGAGCAGGGAGCCCAATGGGAGGCTTGATCCCAGGACTGCGGGATCATGACCTGAGCTAAAGGCAGGTGCTTAATGACTGAGCCACTCAGGCGCCCCCTTTTTCTTTTTTTTTTTAAACTTCTGCTCTCTCCTAGCTTGGACTCAATGTAACAGAAACTTGGAAGTGGGCAATGAAGCTTTAGGACCAGCCCTCCAGTTTTAGCCCAAAGAGCAGGAAATATACTACGTAACGCTCAGAGAGTATGGGAATATCTCATCTTTTTTCTCTTTCTCTTCTCCATCCCACCACAGCCGATAAGTGATTTCAAGCAACAGTGGTATTGGTCACTAATGGGAGCCCACAGGAGATAAACTCGAAGGAAAAGGAAACATTGCCTCCATATAGTGAAAATACGGTTCTAAAAAAGTGGGGCCAACTCCCAGTGCTTTTTCTGTCTGTCTTCTCACTGGCTC
Source organism: Spilogale gracilis (assembly GCA_004023965.1). Taxonomy (NCBI): domain Eukaryota; kingdom Metazoa; phylum Chordata; class Mammalia; order Carnivora; family Mephitidae; genus Spilogale; species Spilogale gracilis. The sequence goes on from PITA01009930.1 coordinate 28,478, forward strand.
AAGATAAGGGGGCATTTGGGGAAGTCTATAGGAAAGCAAAGTAATAAAAGCCCCAGCTTTCTAGTCAGAAGATGGGGGGAGAGGGGAATCCAGGGAACTAATAAGTACCTGGTCAGTGCAGGATAAGACAAGAATGAAAACTAAAGGCATATGGATTAGAAAGAAAAAGATAAAACTGTCACTATTCACAGATGACATGATTATCTACCTAAAAAATTCACAGATGACATGATTATCCACCTAAAACAAAAACAAAAACAAGAAAAGAACCTCCAAAAATAAAAAAGTGAGCTTGGCAAGCTTAACAATTGAAAACCAAAAAAATTCAGTATCATTTACAACAGCTTAAAAGAAATATGAAATACTTCTAACACACATATACAGAACCTATATACAGGACCTAACATACACCTACAGGACCCATATAATCTAATATACATATACAGGACCTATATGATGAAAATTACAAAATGCTAATGAAAAAAAATCAAAGGAGACCTAAATAAATGGAGAGATAATACCATAACTGTGGATTAGAAGACCAAACCTAATAAAATCATTGATTCTCCCCAAATGGAATCACAGATTCAGTGAAATTGCAAATAAAATCCCAGCACAATTTTTGTAGATATAGACAAGCTTGCTCTAAAATGTGTATGGAAAGGCAAAGGAACTAGAATTTTTTGTTTAATTTGGAAAAAGAAGAATAAAGCAGGAAGAAATATACTACCTGCTTGTAAGACTTATTTTAACACTACAGTAACCAAGACAGTATATTATTGATGAAAGGACAGACTCATGACCCAAAAGAACAGAAGTAACAGAAACAGATTCACACAAATATGGCCACTAGATTTTTGACGAAAATGCAAAAATCATATGGTGTTGGAACAACTAGATATCCATATGCCCAAAAAACAAAGAATTCTTAGACATGACACCAAAATTCTTACACATGACACCAAAGCCATGATCAATTTTTTAATCTGATAAATTGAATGTCATCAATATTAAAAACCTGAGCTTTATACTGTTAAAAAAATTTTTTTAGACTAGGAAAAGATATCCGTGAATCAAATTATCTCACAAACAGCTTGTGAGAATATACAAAGAACTCCCAAAATTCAAAATAAGAAAAAAAATTAAAAGTAGGCAAAATATGAGACACCTGGGTGGCTCAATAGGTTAAGGGTCTGCCTTCGGCTCAGGTCATGGTCTCAGAGTCCTAGGACGGAGCCCTGCCTCGGGCTCGTTGTTCAGCAAGAACTTGCTTCTCGGGGCACCTGGGTGGCTCAGTTGGATAAGCGACTGCCTTCGGCTCAGGTCATGATCCCAGAGACATGGGATCGAGCCCCACATCGGGTTCCCTGCTCCGCAGGAGGCCTGCTTCTCCCTCTCTCACTCCCCCTGCTTGTGTTCCCTCTCTGGCTGTGTTTCTCTCTGTCAAATAAATAAAATCTTAAAAAAAAAAAAAAAAAGAACTTGCTTCTCACTCTCCCTCAGCCTGCCGTTCTCCCTACATGTGTACACATGCACGAGCACATTTTCTCTCTGTTAAATAAAGAAATAGAATCAAAAACACAAAGTTCTGGAGACGATGTTGAGCAACTGGAACTCACAAACATTGCTAGTGGGGCATTCTGAAAACAGTTTGGTCACTTTCTTAAAAGTTAAACATATACTTACCCTATGAGCCAGCAATCTCGCTCCATGGTATTTATCCCAGATAAAAGATACTTATCCTCACACACAATCCTGTACACAACTGTTTCTAGTAGCTCTATTAAAAGCTGAAAACACCCCAAATCCCTTTGATAGCTGACTGGATAAACTTCTGGTACATCCGCACAACGGAATAATACTCCACAATAAATAGGAGTGAATTATTAATGCATACAATAATCTGGAGGAATGTCAAAGACACTACGCTAGATGAAATATGCCAGTCTCTAAAGTGTACATATATACACCATTTATACAATTTATGTGACATTCTCAAAGGAACAAAACTATCGTGATAGAGAACCTATCAGTGGTTGTCAAGGGTTAGGGATGAGGAAAGGACTATGAAGGAAAAGCACAAGGGAATTTTAAAAATTAATAATATAAAGATAGCTAGAAAATCCCAAAATACTTGGAGGAGAAAATAAAACACATATAAACACACCTAAATAGCACATGGATCAAAGAGGAAGTCTCAAGAGAAACTTAAAAACATTTTGTAGTAAATGAAAGTTCAACTTACCAAACTTTTGTGATGAAGAAAAAGCAGTGCATACAGGGAAATGCATAGCTAAATGACTCCAAGTATATGACATTATGGGAAAAGCAAAATTATGGAGATAGTAAAATGATCAGTGGTTGCCAGAGCATGGACAAGGGAGTGAAGGAGGTATGACTCGGTGGAGCACAAGAGACTGTTACAGCAGTGAAACTATTCTGTATGATACTGAATGGTGGACATATGTCATTATATATGTATCATTACATACATGTACTATTTATATTATAAAATCCATAGAATATACAACACAAACAGAAACCCTATATAAATTATGGACTTTTTTTTAAGATTTGTTTACTTATTTGGGAGAGAGAGAGCACAAGTGGGAGGGGCAGAGGAAGAGGGAGACAGAATCTCAAGCAGACTCCTTGCTGAACATGGAGCCCAACAAGGGCTTGATTTCAAGACCCTGAGATCATGACCTGAGCTGAAACCAAGATCAGACACTTAACTGACTGTGCCACCCAAGTGCCCCAAGCTATGGACTTCAGTTAATAATAAGGTGTCAATTTGGGCTCATCAACTGTAAAAAATTAACCACACTAATGCAAGATAGAGTGAAGGGGTCTATGGGAACTTTCTGTAGTTCCTCTCAAATTCTGAGTAAACCTAAAACTGCTTTAAAAAAAAAATCAATTAGTTTTCTTAAAAAGACAGAAAAGCCACTCATTATTCAAATATGGAAAAATACTTATAAATCTTGGAAACATCAGTCACCAGGAACAATACAGCATCAAGAGTTCTGGCCACTTCAAGAGGCCAAGAAATTCTCACAATGTCCAAGAAACAAGTAAGAGGTTCACTACAAGCTTCCCTTATCCAAAACGTAACTGGACTCTAAGCTAATAAAGGCCATTCAAGCTTTTGTAAAATACAAGGGGAAAGCAAGTCAAAGAAATGAGTCAGATTTATAAGGAAGTGGATATTATTTTCTTCAAGTGGTATTTATATGTTTCAGAGTTCAAAAAAATAATTAACATTAAAATAAATATATCATACGGCTGGGATCACAAAGTATTTAAATGTACATCTATACAATTACGGACCCACCAAACAGTATCAATTCCTGATGATCTATAAAAAGTTCCAAAATGACAATAAAACCCACCATACGTTTCTCCTCAAAATTCTTACAAAGGAGGAATACCAAAAATAAATGTGCTATTATGCCTTAAACTAGGGAGTTGTACTCTGTGTGTGTTGGAAAGGAGCTATGTAAGAAACCATGGAGGTTTGGTTATCACAAAAACGGGTATGTAACCAGTCACTAACGGCAGTTAATGGGCAATGCCAGGGATATTAGACCTCCTGATATGCGTGGGATAGACCTACAAAAGGAAGAAATGTCCCACATCACACTCAACCATCTGATGCTCCAGTTCACATCCATGTAAGCCAAAACTCTGAATCCATAACTTAAAGCTTCCTTCTGCACAGTGTTAATATATACTGAACTTTCCAAAATACAATGACTATGTCAATTTGAGGGAAAACTGCATTCTCAGGTTTGTTCAGAAGTTAACAGTTGCTTGCCAGTTGAGAAAATTAAGCATCAATGGTGATGCTGCTTATGGTATTTAAACTGCAAAAACGACATGCTGCTATGCACCTGGATTATATCTCTAGTATACAAAGTAAACAAGTACCTGACCCTTTTATTATGCCTTTGATATATTCCATTCTGTCCTCCAGTATTTTTAAATCAAATACATAATTATTTGGCTATTGTTGATAAAGCTGCTATATAAACATCAGTGTGCACGTATCCCTTCGAATCAGTATTTTTGTATCCTTCGGGTAAATACAGAATAGTGCAATTGCTGGGTCGTAAGGCAGCTCTATTTTCAACTTCTTGAGGAACCTCAATACTGTTTTCCAGAATGGCTGCACTAGCTTGCATTCCCTCCAACAGTGCAAGAGGGATCCCCTTTCTCCACATCCTCTGCCAACTCCTATTGCTTTCTGTGCTATTGATTATACCCATTCTGACTGGTTATGAGGTGATACCTCATTGTACTTTTGATTTCTATTTCATCCATCGACCAATGAATGGATAAAGATGTGGTGTATATATACACAACGGAATATTACTCAACCATTAAAAAAGAATGAAATCTTGCCATTTGCAATGACGTGGAGTTAGTATTATGCTAAGCAAAATAAGTCAGTCAGAGAGAGCCAAACACTGTACGCTTTCACTCATATGTAGAATTTAAGAAACAAAAACAAATAAATATAGTGGAGAAAAAAGAGACAAACCAAGAAACAGACTGTTAACTAGAGAGAACAAATTGAAGGTTGCTGAAGGGGAGGAAGGGAGGGGGATGGGTGAAAGATGTGATGGGGATGAAGTAGGGCACTTGTCACAAGCACCAGCTGTTGTATGGAGGTGATAAATCACTAAATTCTACACCTGAAACTAGTATTACACTGTATGTTAACTGAAATCTAAATAAAAAGTTGGAAAAAATCAATATATATATAGAAGCGTTAAAAAAAGAATACATAATTACTTTATGGAATTTTTGTGTTTATTCATGGAAAAATCTATAAACAACATGTTATACAAATCTTGAGCAATTCTTTTACAAACATTCCAGAACTCATAATATTTTACAAAAAAAAAAAACAAAATACAACAGACCTAAGAAAAAGACACAGCTTCAGATGGCAGGGATAAAATAAGACCCTCATCCCTGAAGGAAAGATTTCCTCATGGAGGGACGGCCAGGATCCACCAGAGTAACACCACCCACCCCCCATTGTATAAACATTCAGTTCTGAATTACTCATTGGTTCCTCAAGGTTGGAGTGAGAGAAGAGATCAAATGGGGAAATGTCTGGTAGAGACTCCACTAGGGAAAGCTGCTTAATAAACTATTTTAAAAGACATAGGCTCAGCTCTATTTTCTGGACCCACAGCTCTCAGAATTACATTGTACAGCACTGGTCTTCAATGGTGTCTGCATCAGATTCACTCATGCACACCAAAATAGGTTTTAATAATACTATACAAGTCAATATATTATTATCATAATATAATTTTTATGTCATGATAATATTTGATTCTAAATTTCTTTTACTTATTACTACAATTAGGGTATTATATTAGTTTCTGAATTTTACATATAAATAGATTATATTATCCATGAATTTTATTTCAGGATTGTAAGAGGGTGCATAAAAAACATTCCTTATAAGAAGACAGAGTTAGGTCAGACAGGGTTGTACCAGTACATTAAACTATTTCATCTCTCCCCTGAAATTCTGCAATAGGTTCTCAATTAGATCCCTTTTGTTTAATCTGGCCATTACACCACTTACCCGTAAGCCTTCCTAAAACACAAAACCTGGTCATTTTTTTTTGACAGAAAACAGCACTCAAGTCCCCTTGTGATATGAAACTGTTACTTGCCCAACAATCTTTCAGGAACTTCCTCTCCCCATCATACTAAAAACTTTTCTCACTGTGGAAGAAATGAGAACACCTCTCTCTTCTGTTCTACTTCATTACTGAATGCTATTCTTAGTATGTTTTACTGGGCCACACCTCCAATCTTCATCTTCTCAATGTGGGAGAGGTTCCTGTGCTTTAGTCTTTGGATTTCCTCTTAACTACACTCAATCTCCCAGTGATCCCATCCAGCTCAATGATGAGTTTCAAAATTATATTATGGCTTAGACCTCTCCCCTAAATCGCAGACTCATAAATCTAATCACCCTACTCAACATGGCTATTTGGATGTCTTATAGGCATCTCACACTCAACATATCCATATTCCCCCCTTTTGGGGGGAGGTAATTGGAATTGGGTTTTTTTCATGGGAAAGTAAAGAATTCTTACCACTATTACAAGCATGTATTTAGTTCTTAAATCCCTTAAGGTTATTCTTTCTCTACCATCAACCCTCAACTAGATACTCAAACACAGGAACAGAAAGACGAGATCTATTCCCTTCCTACCTGTATCTACAGAGTTAATAGCACACTGTCTGATGCACAGTAAATACTCAGTAAATACTTACTGACTGAGACCAAAAGGGTTTTTTAGTATTTAAAACTTCCCTTCAATTAGAAGTACTATCAAAGAAAGACTTCTGCATTGGCAAAAAGGTTAGATTGGATGACTTTAAAGATTTCCTTTACCATCTTAATTTTACTGAACACAATCTCCTAATAAAAAATCTACCATTAAAGCTGGGATTCTCTGTAAGTAACTGACCCTGCAAACTCGGCCAATTATTTGAATACTCATGTTGTGGAACCTTTATGACTTATAAGATCCCCTTAGGCAGTTTTAAGCAGTTAAATACCTTAAGCTTCCATGTCAAACACCAGGATTAGAAAAACAATACACAAAACACAAATTCTTTTACATATATTCTGTCTTTGACTCAGTAAGACATTTATATGATGCTTTCCTCTGTGTTCTATTAATATGTCCACTGTACCCAAATCAACCTTTTTAGCTTCCTCCATAGAATTTTTTTAAAAAAGAAAGAAAAAGAAAACACAAAAAACAAAAACAAAACAAACCTAAAAACAAAAACAAAAAAGCACAAAATACACATACACACACCCCCAAAGGCTTTAAAAACAAAAACAATAACAAAAACAAAAACCTTCACTGAATAAAAGGTAGACTGAAGAACAGCCCTCATGAAAGAGCTGACAGAAGACAGACAAAGCTCTGAACTAACATGTGTGCATCACATTTTAGTTAGAAATGTAGTTTTTCAATTTTTGAGGGGAGGAAAAATCAACTTTGCTTATGGTAAGTCATTCTTAGTCTTTAGAGAATGCCCTGGCCATTTTCTGTCTCTCAACTCAACCTTTCAAATGATTTTTTTTAAAAGGTTCAAACACTACAGAGCATCTGATTTAGTGAAAAGCACTTTAAGTACCTCTCCAAGTACTCCCCACTGGATCAAAATGTCATAGAAATGTTGTAAACACTATCAGTCATGTTCCAGAGAACAATTTAAACAAACATTGTTTTGCTCTTTTGTCTGGAAAAGTAATTTCTGAAGTGAAGAGTTCAAAACTTTTAGCCCTACATATTATGCAGTAAGAAAAAAAAAATACATCTTTTAAGCATCAGAAGCAGAGTACACAATAGGCTTTGTCTTGTTAAACAAAAGAACATGCTTCTCCTTTCAATCATTTCCAGCTGTATGATCTGGCCTTCATGGAATCAGAAATTAACAGCATATGGCATCTGGCTACCTGCACAGACTGCATATAAAATCCGAAGTCCTCAATAAGATTAACGGGTCTAGCGGTTGAGAGTGGAGGGGGAACCACCAAATGCTATTTCCAAAATTAAGGCAATAGCCCTAGCTAGAAGAAGGCAAGAAAAAATTGTGCATATCTAATCAGATGTCAACTGTATTCTTGAAAAACGACTCTGATCACGTATCCCCCTGCCCCCTAGGCAGTTGAAGAAGATACCACTACTGACTCAGAACTCTTCTGGTTCTCAAATAAGGAAGGAATTGATTTAAAAATATATAAAAAAATAAATTAAAAAACAAAACAAAACAACGACAACAACAAAACAAGAAGTTCTGGGTTAACCTACCTTATGACACAGCACAGTGATACTTTGGACCCAAATGAGCCACAAACAAAAAAACTCAAATGACTTATTATTCCTGCAATAAGTTCCACCAAGTCTTCGTACCAGAAAGTGGAAATATACAGAACTCGGACTAAAAGGTCTTTAAGGGCCTTCCAAAATAAAAACATTCCAGACAAAACATTAATTTACCTTTCTTATTAAGATCAACAGACCAAGAGCCGACCAACTCTTGAAATATTTTTCAGCGTTTCAGAATCTATACAAACCATAATCTCTAACCTGATTCTCAGCTGTCAAAGCATAAATCCTAGACCTTCCTTCCCGCAACTGGATAGAGTGGGGGGAATAGTGCAAAATAATAAAGAGTAACTAAGTACCTTCAAACTTAAAAGAAATAGTTGCTCAAAATGCCCCAGACTGATCCTTTCCCGTCCCTCCCCCAACGCTTTCTTCTACCTTCAGGCACTCAACACCTTCAAGTCCACTCTTCACACTTTTAATCCTATTTAATACTTTAATCTGGACCCTCTCCAAAGCATTATAGCTGAGCTTCAGTGGGCCCAAAAGTCAAGCAATGCTATATGCCTTGACAGTTTACTTCTTAACTCCTACAGGAGAGAGAAAATATAATTTATTAATAAATATTATGAGAAGTAGGCTTAAAACAATTTCATCAATAAAGCTTAATTCTGCCCTCAAGCATTTGGATCCCATAAAAGAGTTCAACAGTGCCTTAAGTGAAGACAGAGGAGGAAACCCAAACACATTCAAAGGCAGAATTAAAATCTTACAAAGGCATACAATTTAGAATAGACAAAATAAAAAGAAGTGCCATCCATGAGAGAGATAACCACTTTAATATATAGTCTAAGCACAATCAACCACTGGAATTTCTATATCAAAAGCTCTTTTACTGACTATTGGAATTACTAGATTCCAATAGAGCTATCTGGATTAAACAAACAAAAAAAAAAATAGAGGAAAAATCTAAAAGAATAACAAACGCATTTTCATCTCAGATTCTTTCTCCCCACAGTTCTCACCAGGACCCTGACAGCCTGACAACATCAACGTATTGCATACCCGGAGGCACTAGGTCAAATGCGGGGAATCTATCACAGCTGCTAATGTTTTATCTTCACTTGAAATTTCAGAAATGCAAATGCAATACACCAACAGCTGTTCACACTTTCAACTTTTTCTTGCAAAGCTGGTCATGAAATGTGGCTTGCTGAACATCTGTAACACGATTACTAATTTCTGTTTCAATGGCTATCTATGCGGCTGCCACCAGCGTGTGATCTGATTTCACTGCCCAGTGGTGAAACAGCTTGGCTGGACTGGCATGGGTTCCCTGAAGGAGATGGCAGTGGGAAGGAGATAGGGTTGCTTATGAAGAAACTGAAGCCAACTAATGGATAAAACATACACGAGAGCAGTCTATTTAAATTAGGAACATAGATATACTTAACATGTGCATACATCAGGTTGGTGTGCAATGGAAATTTTCAATAAGTGCATTTGATTAAAATTTGCTTGGACCTACTGTTTTATTGCCTACTAGGATTTCATAAGACACACAAAAATACTTCAAGATGCAATCCCACTCCTCCAGAAGTTAACAAACTAATAGAGTGATTCTTAAAATTATTCTGAGCTATGAACCTTGAAACCCTAATGAAAGGTATGGACCCTCTCTCCAGAAATATATGCAAATACACATAATATTGCACTTAATTTTGGAGAGTTAGTGGACCTCTTAGACCTAGAGATCATGGGCCACAATTAAGAACACCAATTCTTAAAAAAAAAAAAAAAAAAATCCTTGAAGGTAAACAAAGGAAGTGTGGGTCTCTTAGTTGCAATCTGTCAAGGTTATGTTTTTGAAAGTGTATTTTCAGTGAGAGAAGAAAGGAAGTTTGGGAGAAAGAACAGCACTTTTCTAATGCTAAAAAACTGGTAATTTCATGGGACTCCACTGATGGTACTGTAAAATGAACTGGAAGGAAGTGACAGAAAAAGTGCATATTTATAACTCGAGAAAAATTCCTGAAAAAGAGAGAAAAAAAGGAACCTTGAAATTATTAAATCACTGAAGCTGACAGACATGGCAACAGAAGATTCCGAAAGAAAAATAAAATATAATCAATGTTTAGCTGAAGACAATGAGTCTGGTAGTAGCGGCCACAGTACCAGCCCAGGTGAAGCCTGCACAGAATGAAGATGAAGAGCACAAACTCAGAGGGGCACCTGGGTGGCTTGGTCAGTTAGGAGCACAAACTCAGAATGTGTGATCCAGGATTGGATCCTGGACCAGAACAACTTGTTTTTTCTTTTCTAAAATTTGAGTAAGCAAAAAAAAAAAATAAATAAAATAAAATAAAATAAAATAAAATAAAATAAAAAATAAAAAATAAAATTTGAGTAAGCTTTATAAATTGGATAATACGAATATTAATTTCCTAATTTTGATAATGTGATTATAAAGAGAATGCATTTTTTACAGGGGACGTTATATCTGCAGCTAGCTCTAAAGCCAATTGAAAAAATAGTATATTTATGTAATTATATGAAGAGAGAGAAAGATAAAATAAATGCAGTACAATGTTAACATTTGGGCAATCTGGATAAGGTATATATGCACTGGTTTGTACCACAACTACTCTTAAAAATCTGAAATTCCTTCAAAAAAATTTTTAATCATGTGTTCTTAAGTGTAGCTGCCTAGGTTCCAACCCTGCTTGTGCCACTAATTAGCTAGGTGGCCTTGGGCAAGTAAATTCTGTGACCTCTCTTTGCCTCTGTTTCCTCGTTTATAAAATGGGCACAATACACAGTACAATCTCAAACTGTAATAAAGAAAAATGACAGGGATGCCTGGATGGCTCAGCCAGTTAAGCGTCTGCTTTCAGCCCAGCTCATGATATCGGGGTCCTGGGATTGATTCCCACATTGGTCTCCTTGCTCAGCAGGGAGCTGCTTCTCCCTTTGTCTGCTGCTCTCCCTGCTTGTGCTCACACTCTCATTCTTTCTCTGACAAATAAATAAATAAAATCTTTAAAAAGCTAAAAATTTTAAAAATAAAGAAAAATGATAATTCATGTAAAGTGTTTATTAGAACAGGATCTGTTCTAATAAATAAAAAGCACTCAAATCTTAATCATTACTGTTGTTCCTTTCCAAATATCAGCCCCTTTCATCCCAACAGTCTGTCTAGACCAAGTCATTATCAAAAAAAGGACAGAAACGAATTAACAATGGAAAAAGTATGGTTTTTCGTCTTTAGCCTCTGCAGGCACCCTGCTTCCAGACTAGCCGTCTTTTAGCCCTCTCTGTTTGCTGGGTGGGGTGTTTTTCTTCTTCTTTTTCTTCTTTTTTTATTAGTAGGCTCTACACCCAACATGGTGCTTCAACTCACAGTCCCTAGGTCCAGAGTCACTTGCTCTACTGACTGAGACAACCAGACACCCCAATCAGGGGATTTTTCTACTGACTTTTCTGAAAAGTCAATGCCTTCCTTAAAACCTAAATATTAGTTTCAGGAATAAAATTCCAGTTTCTTTATTATATAAAGTCCATTATGACTTGGTTACAGCATACCCCTCTGTTCTCATCTGTCAACACACTTCCATAAATACTCCTTTATTCAGGCCTCCAAGAACTACGGTAGTTCTCTGGATACAAACCTTCAGTCCCCAAAACAGAATGAATATTCACTCTGCCTAGAATAGGATTTCACCTTCATTCATCTAGCCAACTCATATTCACCCTCAAAACGTATCTTAGTTTGATGTAGAAGCCCCTTGGAGCACACAAAGCCCTCCATGCACACTTCCAACACAGTATCATACTATAATCACTGATTAGTCTGTAGTGCTCATGATGTCCTAAGCTTCTTAAAGGCAAGAACTCTGTAAGTTTTTGGATTCCAAGCACAAAGCCTGATATAAGATAGACTTTCAATTAGCTCTGAGTGAATGAATCTCGATAAGAATCTCTTGACAAGGAATCTCAATATGTGTGTACACAAAAAATAGCATTGTCAAAGGCAGGAGGCGTATGCCTAAGTCGAATCTATACTTTTAACTAAGGATGTAAAATGCCCGCCATGCAAGTTTCTATCACAAAAAAACTAACTTCATGCCTCAAGCGCTTAGAGAATGTAGATGGCAGTGAAGTTTGGTAAGAAAGGGCATTCCCCTAAACACATGTTCATGGACTACCTCAGACACCGGTCACAACAATATTGTGGCATTAAGTTGTTAAAAACAATATTAATAACTGAAAATATTTTTGCTGCCAGAGGAGCCATACATACCTTATAAAATAAGAATTCTTCTAGTCTTTCTCTCCATTACCCATGAAATAGAATGGCCTAATTTCACCTTATGAAGTTATATCTAACCAGAGTATCTGAAAGAAAGAAGTAATGCAATCTGTCTGAGAAGGCTTTTAATCTTGCTAGTCACAGTGCCTGGTTAAATCCTGCAGCGAAAGTCTTGACCAGAGTTCCCTTTCACACCATTAGTTGGGCAAAACACATGGCCAAATAAAAAAGGTGCTGGAAACAGGCCCTTGAGCCGTATTAAACACAATGGAAATAACACTTGAAAATAGTATCCTTCCCAGCTGGGTAAGAAACACAACGGTTCCAACCATCTGCTCTTTCTGCTTAAGATTCCTTTTCTACAAATGGAAACGACTGACTTATTATTTATTCCATTCAAGAAACAAGATCCCCAGAGTTGAAGATCACAATATAAACCAGATAAAATTCAGACAGTAGTAAGACAAAAAGTGTACAAACTCCTCGACATGTTTCACTGTTTTTCTTTGTCTATTATATTCTCCAACTCTTTTATTATCCTATCTGTAAGAAACTTCAGTAAGAAGCTTCTTGGAAAAAAACATGTTCTAGAGTAATTCTGAAAGGAGAAATAATGGGCTAGAATGCAAACAAACCACTGGGTAACCAAAAGAGAAGAGGAGAAAGCACAGGAGAAAAACCAACTATTCACTCATTCTATAATTTAAAAAGATTTAAGTCACTGGTGACAAAGTAACCATCTATTGATATGTGAAATGATTTGTCTCTGATTTTATAAATGCAACTAAGAAGAAAATTATAAGAATTCCCTCTAGATTCCACACAGAGTTAAACTAGAAAGGTTATGAAGCTATTCTATGGTATTGTTTTATAATGTAGATCTTCAAGTCCTATTGTAAACACCAGAGGAGATTATCCTTCAATGAGCCCCATAAAGTTCTCATGCAATTCTAGGGTTCCATGGAACAACATCTGAAAATCGCAGGCACGTGTTTCTTATTCCCAACCACAACTTGTTTACCATACTTCTTAGAATACCAAACTCTATCAAAATTTGGCAAATTTTGCAAAAACTTGGCAAATCTTGCTGCCCAGGTATACTGAAAAATGACTGACCAGCAACAGAGTCCTATAAGTCTCACAGGTTTTGCCCAAACCACAACACACTGACTACTTACTACTTTGAAAACTTTCAGCATCTGATTGAGTTTCACTGGATGATGAGCTCCTAGAAGGCAGAACTACATTTTTGTGTTTTTTGAATTTCTACCTTCCTCAGCTTTTCCCACCCAGTGCCTAGCACAGAGCTTTACACATAAAAAGGGACTCTCTTAAAAGTATTAGAAACAATCAAATATCTAGAAATAGAGGAATAGCTAAATTATGTTATAGAAATGCTATTAAAAATTATTTGATAGATTATACTCATGGACATTAACTATGTCTAAGATGTGAACGAAAAGGCTATAGTTTGTATGTATAGTTTAAGCCCATTTTTGTAAATACGTAATGCTAACACGCATATAATGCATAATGACTTTCACTTATCCATAGATAAAAATCTAGACTCTTTTTATCAAAAGGTTATCTGTGAGGGGCACCTGGGTGGCTCAGTTGGTTAAGTGCCAGATTCCTGATTTCGGCTCAGGTCACGATCTCAGGACCATGGGATCCCCACTTGTCAACCTCCATGCTCAGTAGGGAGTCTGCTTGAAATTCTCTCTCCTCTGCCCCTCCCCACACTCACATGCTCCAGAGAGCATGTTCTCGCTCTCTCTCTCCTCTAAATAAATAAAGGAATAAAATATTTTTTTTAAAAAGTTAGTTGTGAGCTTTGAGATTTTTAAATGTTTCTCTCATTTCTGTTTATATATACTCTAATATAGTACATGAAATGTTTATACAATGAATCCCTCCCATAGATATCAAAATAATAAAAATGCTTTTCATGCTGGAAAAAGTCAACTAAATTTAGCTCTCTAAGCCAACTACTATTCTTCTCCTTCCCAAATCCTTGAAGTGACTGGGCCCTGGTATCCCTCGGGGCATAGCTCCTTCCTCACTTGTCTTATCACTCTACCTTTATGTCTTATTTTTCTTTGTGTTTTCCTAACACGCTTCATCTGTGCCCAACAAGACCAAAAATTCACTCTCTGGCCTATTACAATGTTTTTATGTCCCTTTCATCTCTTATTCCTCATTTCCCACACTAAGCCAAAAATAAATGTTGACCATAATGAGACAGCACTACACACCCACCAGAATGACTAAAATTAAAAAGAGTGACCACGACAAATGTTGGCAAGGAGGCTGGGCAATTGAAACTTTCCATATATTAATAGCAGGAATACAAAATGGTGCGATCACTTTGCAAAAAAGCTTGGCAGTAGTTTATAAAACTCTCACCCCAAATTCTACTCCAGGTATACTTACCCAAGAGAAATGAAACAGATGTCCACAGGAAGACTTATACAAGGATATTCACAGCAGCTTTATTCCTAATAGCTGAAAACTGAAACGTCTTTAGGGTCCCTCAACAGAAGAGTGAATAAACAAATTCTCTTAAATTCATGAAACAGAACAAAATTCGGCAATGAAAAGGAAGGAGCTCCTGAACCATGTAACAATATAAATGCACCTCAAAACCACTGTGCTGAGTAAAAGAAGCCGTACTGTCTGATGATATGAACTTCTGTAACAGGCAAAACTAATCTATGATAGAAAAAAAATGGGTTGCCTATGGGGAGGGAAGGGTACACAGAGTATAAAGGAGCATGACAGAACTTTCTGGGATGATGGTAATGTTCTACATCTTGATATGGGTTTAAGTTAAACAGGTGTATACATTTGTCAAAAACTCACTTTGGATTTGTTCTTATCATGGTATTTGAAATTTACCTCAAAAGAAAAAAATAATGCAATATTAAACTCTAGCTAACCTTATGCATGCTGAAGTATTTAGAGATAAAGTGCACTGATGGTTCAAACTTTCTTTGAAAAGCATAAAAAAGATGTGATGGGTTGATGGATGACAGATGGAGAGAAATACGATAAAGCAAGCATTATAGGACATTAATTGTAGAACTTAGGTGATGGGGAAACATAGGTGATTAATTTTCTGTAGCTGTGAAATTCTTCCAAATAAAATGTTGAGACAAAAAGTAAACTCTGATCTTCAGCTCAAATTACTTTTTGCTCAGTCTTCAGAGATACCCTGCCATATTTTGTAGCAAGCAAAGTCTAATTTCCCTCTACTGAGACCACAAGGCAGGCACACTTAGCATGCTACTTAGCAAAGGAGTCAGAAGTAGTAAATCAGCAAGCTTGCCTGGAGGGAAAACTGGCTCCAAAGGATGAGCCAAACAGGAAACTCATTGGTGCAAAGCAATCAAAGAGCAACTACACAACTGCTAACTGGACCAGTCAGTCACCTTTGGTGACTCCTTTCTTGAGCTAAAACACCAATAGCACTTTCAACCTGTACAAATCCCCTTTAGGGGGAGTCTGCCACCACCACCCAAATATTCACTAACATTCTTAGGCAGCTTTTCTTCCCTAAGTATAACCAGAAGTACCTTCTAACAAAAACACACACAGCTTTGAATTGTAGCATGGGACAGATTTATGGAATATGGAAGACATTAAAGTATTCGCTTTCCCTCTGAAAATAAAGAGCGCAGACTCATAAACAATGCCTGAAAGGCATTTCAGCAGCTTAATCCACACAGGACATGTTTTGCTTTTTCAGAAAATCAGGAACTGTTGGGTACAGGAAGCCATAAACAACAAGAATTTGGCTTAAGAAGGAGAACAAAATAAATGTTTTTTATGGAAATCACTTAATGTTTTTTTGAAGAGGTTTATTTATACGTGACAAGGTCTACAAGACACAACTCGTATATAAGCAGCAGCTCTTACAATACATCTAATATTGATTGACTTCTCACAACAGTGGCACCAAGCAGAACCAGTCTGTCAGCGTTTCCATCAACAACTACATTTGCTGGGCTTAATAATTCCCTTTTTCCAATTTTCTTGAGACAGAAAAAACCACTTAGCTAGTTCTCAGCATTCAAACCCAGCCAACAGTTTTTCTTTTAAGTTCCATCACACATGAAGTCTGGAGCTTTAGAAAGTGCATTTCCTTAGGCAGGCACAGTCTTGCAAGTTTAAGAGGCAAAGAGTCATGATAGAAAAACCACCCACAGAATTCTGTAGTTAACAAAGATGCCATACACAAAATTCACTGCATTAATAAAGTTTAATAGAATAAAACAGACAATACCATGGGTGGTAGGAGAAAGATATTCTCTTAGAGAAAAATTACTATTTTCAATCGGTATCTTAGAATTACAAATATGATCTGATATTCCTACTGAAGCAAAACAAGTTCTGAAGAAGACACTTTTTTTTTTTTGTCAAGGAGTAGTATCTGAAAAAGTCCAGGTTTCAGAAATGAAGGATTAGTGTTCTGCTTTGAAAATTCTGTGTAACCATAAGCAAGACTGTGAATTATTTATTTGCCCATCAATATAATTAACCAAACTTTCTTAATTATTTATGTTCAAAGACTCTGAACTTCTCATAGAGGCAACAGTAAATAAGTACTGAAGCTAGGTTCTTATTTTTCCTACTATAAAAGAGGCCCGTACAACACCTATAAATAGTACTTCTGCCCCCAAATGATGACAGTCAGAGCACAAGTATCCTACACAAATGGAGAATACATACCCAAAGCACACTAAAATCATAAGATCTTAAGTTCTTCCCCAACTTCACTTCTGTGTTTTTCTTACTCAATAGTACTATATGAATACCCTGGAAAGAAATAATTATTTGAAATGATTTTCCTCTAATGTTCAAAAATATATGAATTGTTACCTATTCAGACACTATGTACAACCTACCATTTTATGTAATACCACTGGCTATACAGCCTTTTTTTTTTTTTTTTTTTTAATGTGAAAAAAGAAAGAAAAGACTGCCCGGGGTGGGTCTGGATGACTGAGCAGACACATCTGACAAAGGCTTGGAAATGAGTGAATTGGAGATTACACTAGACAAGTAGGTTGGGGCCATTCTGATAAGATTCAGATGACCAACTGTGAGGTTTAGATTTTGTTCTGATGAAAATGCACAGCCACAGAACACTGTGAGCAGGCAAGTGACAGGTAGACAAGGGAAAGAAAAATTTTAAAAGGGTGCAGAAAAATTAAACATGCTTGGTAGAACATGCAACTTGATCTTGGGGTTATGAGTTCGAGCCCCACAGTGAGTGTAAAGATTAAAAATAAAATAGACATCTTTAAACAGGCACATTAGATTAAATGGTAGTTAGACAAGAGAAGAGAAATAAGAAGGAAGTCAGAACACAATGTCTAAGTTTCTTTTATTTATTATGTTTTCTTTGGTGAAAACTAACTCACAAGATTTCAAGTTAAAGAACAGTAGATTGAGTATGTGCACAGAGCTGAACTCCCTCCTCAAGACTCACTAAAACAAAACTAAACAGCTGTTTTCGAAAAGCCTATACCACAGAACCAAGAGCAACAAAATGTTGGAAACTGGAAAGAAGAGAGCCCGGTTGGTAATCAGACAGCAGGAAGGCAGAAAATGCAGCCAGAATGGGCTAAGCTGAAAACCTGCTTATGAAGCAATTAGACCACCCCCCCATCCCCGATTCCCTTTTCTTATTTCATCTGGCCAAGCACCTGTCCTTCCCTCACCACACAAAAAGCTAGGGATTTGTTTCAAAGAAAAGATAAAACAGAAGGTCTCAACTTGGGGCAAAGTGTTGCTAATGAGAAGATAAATATTATACCAAAAACGAGGAATTAAGCACGAGAGTTTACTTACTGACTGTTGAGATCACCAATTTCTTTTTCCCTACTTAGATTCCTTAAAATGAGAAGGGGCAAGAAGGATTCTAGAAGTTTCTACTTGGAGAAATTTGATTAGCCCCCCCCCCGGGGGGGCACCAAAGACACTGACAAAGGAAGTTTCTCCCCAAGGAAATCATTCATCCAGATTATCCTACAAGGTGAGGGGAGGGGATGGGGGAGTAAGTTCGATGGAAGTTGGCTATGTAAGCATGCTTTGTATTGGATCCCCTAGAAGCTCACATTTATTGCTGAGTATGTACAGGAATAGGGTCCAGACTTCTTACTGCTATTGAATACTGCCTTATTTTAAGCTCCCCTGGAAGCAGAACCCCGAGAAAAAGATTTGGGTCTAAGGAATTTATGTGGGAGAGAACCCCAGGAAGGACTTCCAGGGTCACAAAGAAGTAAGACCATAAAAAGAACGAAGTGAATAAAGGGTATCAAGCAAGTTAGGCCAACTAAAACTTAATTCCATGGGGATTTCAGAAACAGTATCAAACACTTACCTCAGAGGTATTCTCTACCAGCCTCCCACCTGAAGCGCAAAGGAGCTGAGATATTTACAAACCAGCTTCAATCAGTTATTGACTAAGAGCCACTAGAACAGGAGGACGGGCAGAAAACTGGCATGAATTCCCCATTCCTGGCATCCAAAGAAAGTCTTGAGGCAGGAAGACGCAGGTGCTGACGACTGGAGGTTGGTCAGCGTGGTTGGAAAGGCTAAGCGCTGAAGGGATGGAAACAGGCACCCACAGCGTCTGCTAATGTCTACCATGATAACTAAGCTCTTTGATCACTATCTTAGCCAATGTAAGATGTTGTTTCTTGTAGGTTCACTCCTGCCATCCTTTGCTTTCCTATCTTTCTGAAAGCTAATAATCTAGTAGCCCCCACATTACAAAGCACCTTTACAAAATGATCTAGCTAAAGCTGTACGTCATTTTGGTTAATGGCACTCTAACTTCATCCCTCTGTATTGGAGATAAACATTGACCATCCCTATTTCACCAACGAGAAATTGACTCCAAAGCAGTGAAGTGAGGCCTTAGGTCCAAAAGTAAAAGGAGGTAAAATTAAAAGCTAAACTCATGGCTCTCATTTTCAACTTTCAAAATGTGCTGCCTGCTAACTTTTACATTTACATTAATTGTGCCAATTACCAGCTCTAAGAATTTTAGCCCAAAGCAGCTGGCCAGAGGTACATTGCTTTATTTCACCATAAAGTTACCAAAACTAGAAGTTATACCTGGCTGCAATATTAAATCTCTGAAAGGTAAATGCAACCTGAATGTCCCCTAGGCCCATCAATTTGAATGCTCGATTAGGCTACTCTAATAATATGTCTCTAAACTCAATGGCTCAAAAACTTCATTTATTGAAGTGACTGGACCTCAGTTTCCATTCGTCATATTCTCACAGCTCATTTCCTATGGAGTTGATCTCTTTTTTACAGAAATGCCTTCCTTTTTAATACTACTCTGTTTTGTTTTTTAAGTTTTTTAGCGGGGGGTCAGAGGCAGGGGCCGCAGAGGCAAAGGGAGAGACAGAATCTTAAACAGGCTCCAAACCCAGCACGGAGCCTGATATGGAACTTGATCTCACAACCCTGAGATCATGACCTGAGCCAAAATCAATAGTCAGATGTTTAACCAACTGAGCCACCCAGGTGCCTCAATATCTCCTTTCTTTAAAGGTGGGTACCCCACATCAGAAGAATTAGAATTCCCTATGATACCATCTTGAAGTCTTATATCGTAAGGCATTCAATTGTTTGGCACTAGAGTGAGGTTAGAGGAAAAGACGAGGTCAGAATGGATGGATCAATGTTCCTTTCTAATACTCAGGTCCTAGGGCAAAGTCTGGCCCACTGTACCAGGATCTTTACTCACACGTTTATTTCTCCCAGGGTCTCCACTGTCAGTCCGTGCAATGTGATCACCTCGCCTCAGTTTAAGTATTTACAATTGTGCACAGTGTTTACCTTCTTTACTCTGTGCTCTACGAGGTAGCAGACAAATGAAGGATAGAGTGTCCCTGAGATTTCTGTGACAGTTAAGGAGACTGCCCTAAACATCTGTAAGACACATTCAGTGGAGTATTACCTAATTTCTCATTCCAGTCTTGATTCTATCAACATACCCTGCTCTATGAGTTTGAAGTCTTCACAACAGGAGGGCAATGTCCAGGAATTAAACCTTCAGCTCAAACAAGTTTATCATCAAGTTTCCATAGCCCACCTGCCCAAAGAAGTAGCTTTTTCTCACAGCACTTACTTTTCTAGCCACTAAGGCAGAGAGGAAAAACCACTAAACTATTCACAAAAATGCCGACAACCGCTACAAAACCTCTAAGCAGACACTTCATATAATCGGTGATCATTTCATCATTTATGTATCATCTGAGTACATAATCACCAAGAAGAGCAACAACATAATTAACAAATGACTGATGGCCTTCTTCATGTCCCCATGGGTATGCATATTCCAATCATTTCATGTCCATGGAACAAGAAATAAAGAGGAGCATCTTATTTTCCAAATTAAACTAACCCTATTATTCCTTTATCTATCCCCAAGTTGCTTCAATAGTTGTAGCATCAGATGACAATAAGTCAATTTACCTTTCTCGGAAAGGTCCCAAGAAAATTTTCTTTTGACTCCTTTGGCAGTGTCTAATAAAAGTCCTTATACTTGATGGTCACACACAAAAAAATGTCACTGACTACTACTGACCTGTGGACTGCAGTTAGGCACAACCTGTTGACAAATACTAATAACCAATCACAGATCAGTCTTTCTAATCAGTTTCACAACACTCTGTATACAGTCTCAGTCTGAGTTTCTGAATATAGAGACTATTTTACCTACTAGTTTCCATTAGTTTTTTATAAAGTACAGACTGTTTTATGCTAAAGATTTCTGGCGCGTTTAGGGCCCATTTCTCGTTTTCCTTATGTATGACAGTACAGAGAAAGCCGGTAAGAAGAGAGCATGTCCGGCACTCAATCAACTTAAATTCTACTGTTGTGAGTTAAGTCATGTCCCCCATAATCATAAAAAGATACCTTAAAGTCCTGACTTCCAGAACCTGTAAATGTGACCTTATTTGGAAATTATGTCTTTGTAAATAAAATCAACTTCAGATGAGATCATCAGTGTGAGCCTCAATCCAGTATGACCCATGTCCTTATGAGAAAAGGAGAGGGGACACAGATACACAGGGAGGATATCATGTGATGATGAAGGAGGAAGAAACTGGAGTTATGCTGCCATGAGCCAGGGAACACCAAGGGTTGCAGACAACTCCCAGAAGCTAGGAGTGAGGCATGAAATAGATCTTTCTCTGAGCCCCCAAGAAGCTAGCAACCCTACCTACACCTGGATTTCAGACTTCTAGCCTCCAGAACTATGAAAAAATGAATTTCTATTGTTTCTTTTTTAAGCCACCTTATTTGTGGTGCGATGTGTAGCAGCCCTAGGAAATTAATACACCCACTTTAACAATAAACTGAGTGATCAAATTTAAAAGAAAAAAAATCAACACACAATATCGTTAGTTATAAAGCTTATAGAAAAAAACCAGGGTGAATATGTAGTTGAATTTACAGAGCTCTAAAAAGGTCAATCAATAATATTTTATCCATAACTTTTCTTCAATTTGAGGTCAAAATTTAAAAAAACTTAAAAATATACATGTAAAGAAAAATAAAATTTTAACAGGAATGCTTGCAAAGAAGAAAACAGAAAGTAACAAGGCTTCCTAAGGATAAATACAATGTTCTAGAGCTTCTGAGAAGTGTTTCTAGATGGGAGTCCTCAGCGATCCAAAGGCTCGTATTCCTGCTGGAGAGTAAACAGTCCAAGGTTTGTAGGCCATATAGTGCCTATTACAACGGGTGACCTTCGTCTTGGTGGCACAGAAAGAGACAATATGAAAACCAACTAGTATGGCTGTGTTCCAATTAAACATTACTTACAAAAACAGGTGGTCTACACACCAGCTACAGCCCCAACCCCTGGTACGGAGCAATGGTTCTTAACTATCCTGGAATCGTAGACAGATAGCTGCAACGTGTCAGCTTGGCTAGGCCAAACTACACTTCCAACCACTCCCCCCAGTTACGGGGGAGGCACAAGAGAGAGTCCCATGCAAGATTTAGAGAGGAGCAAGGAAGCAGCAGCCAGTTTTATAGCTCACACATGTTGCACGTATCTGCCAGTCACGCCCGCTGGCATGGGGCAGCAGCCACACCTGCAACTGCCCCACTTGCCCCCCCAGACCCTCCTTCACGTCTCCTGGACCAGGTGTGTATTCAGGGCCATGATGCAGGGCACCAGCTTCTCCTGCAGCTTCCTCACGTCAAGACCGGCAGCAGCAAGAACTACCATAAGCCTCAGGCCATCCTCCTGGCTTCCAGCTCATCCTTGCTCTCCCTTATTTAGATCCACTCTCCTTTCCGACTACCTTCCACATGGACTTCAAACTCCAGCACCTGAGGCAGAGATAACAGCCCCACTCAAGGAGCGGCCATATGCAACAGTGGGAACTGGGTAAGCTCTCTCTTAGGGGTTCCACTCCCCTGACTGAACCTGGACTGATGCAGAAACTGCCGTGACAATTCGTGAGAGTTATGAGCCACAACAGTGCATATACACACACGGGAACAAAATCTGAAAACACTTCAGGGGGTTCAACAAATCCATCCCAAAACCCTGGTATCGGGTAAAATAAGTAAAAATTAGAAGTGTCAACCAAAAGACTGAAAGGTTTGAAACTTACCAGCCGGAAATAAAACAGTAGAACACAAACGTACCTGGCCAACCTGACTGACAAGTTGGCTAAAAATAAGCTAGCTTATCAAAGCTGTCAATTGCAATAGAAAAAGGAAAAGCACCCAAATCTGCTTTTAATATATAAATTTATAACATATAAAAACATCTTTAATCTTGAAGTTTCAAGTACTTCTTCAAAAGAAAAAAATCAGATACTATTATTTAGGGATCTGCTGTTGGATTTGGCTTTGCATTAGCCAAAACTACTATGAAGCAAGGATGACCATTTGCTTAATAAATAGTTGTTTATAGTCTGAATCTGGGCTATTGAAGCAGAAGCATTAAGTACTGCCACCCAAAGATACCCTAAACTCTAACAAAATGCTGAGTTTCAGCTGATGTAAAAAGACAATCAATCTTGAAAATATAAAAATCTCTAAGTTTCTAGCCTTAAAACACCAAAAGGCTGAAGACCTTACCCAGCCCCCAATAAACAGCCAAACCTCCCGCCTCCCTACTTGATTTTTCTCCACAGCAAATAGCACCATCTGACATACACTCTACTGACTTGTTTTTATTACACTCAATAGGTATGTGTTGATTGAAATAATAACTGAAGTGTAAAATACCAAGATATTCATCTTGACATTTTTAAAAAACTATATTCAAATTCTGGGATATTACTAAACATGGATAACCTTTCACAAATAAAATAAATTAGTAAGGTGAAGTGTTATATAAGGAGAATACTACATGATTACTGTCCAGTTTCAAATTCCTTTTTGATTATTCCTCCTTTTCTTTTACAACTTTCACTACACAAAGAAGGGGGGAGGATCTTCCTCTTCTTTTTTAATAGTATCCTTTACCAAGACTGCCTTACTGAAGGTGCAACTCCCATTCAGTAACTGACCCTTCTGAAACTCTAAGTTGGTCCTTGGAAATAAGTGGCATTCACTAGGATTCATTGGCTGACAACAGTCCAGTTGCATTTTACACTCTGGGCAAAATATTCTACAAAGCCCAGGACAGGAAACTAAATGGAATGCTAGGTTTCAAACGTTTTTTACATGAAGTCCATACTAATATCCTCAGGGCAAATCCTATTTTGACCCAACCAGGACTCAAGAAGAGAGAAAAACAGTTTATTGACTTTCCAGCCCCAAACCACTCTTAACAAAAGTTTACTCAAAAACCCTCTTTAGAAGTATGTTCATGACTGGACCACTCTTCCCTACGAAATTTGCCAAAAATCCCAAAATGGCTGGCTACCAGGCAGCATTTTCTCTCTGTTCCCTGCACATTCTCCACCCTCATTTCAAAAGAGTGAAGATGGAGAAAGAAGAGAGGAAGAAATCTGATTTAACAAAGAAATATGATACACATCAC
Organism: Spilogale gracilis; assembly: GCA_004023965.1. Taxonomy (NCBI): domain Eukaryota; kingdom Metazoa; phylum Chordata; class Mammalia; order Carnivora; family Mephitidae; genus Spilogale; species Spilogale gracilis. The sequence continues at coordinate 52,713 of PITA01009930.1, forward strand.
AGAAAACACTTAAAAACATATCTGATGGCCTCACCTGGAAAACCGAAATATATCTATATGTATAAGGTTTGCATTTTTTTTTAACATCGACTTTCTAAGAGCAAGTTTTAAACAATAAAATATATTTGTTATCCCAAGCCAGGAGCTGCTGTACATAGCACTTTTCTTTGCCTATGAAGTTTCTATGCTTTCCCTGCCTCAAGTATAATCTAAATTAAAAAAAAAAAAAAAAAAAAAGTCCTGCAGTGAGTCCCCAAAACTACCTTTGAGCCTTTTAGAAAAGCAAAAGAATCCTGCAAAGGGCCACACAATTCTTCATTCTCTGGAGCAGGCAATGTGATGAAAAACATCAGTGTTGGGCGGGGTTATTTAAATCCATAAATCAATCCGTAACAGTGGCTGCTTTTTATTGCTATTTTCATACCCCTTCCACACTTTGTGATCACTAGTCTTCTATCTCTTCCCTCTGGTTCACCCATGAATTAAAAGGCTAGCTCATCTTTCTCTATTCACTCTCCTCCTCCCAGCAATTTCCTCAACTGTTCTTTCTGTCTCACCCTGCCATAACACGCGTACCACTCGTCCTTCTTATTCCTCTACCCTCTACATTCCTTACATTTCCTGAAAAAAAATGTCTTTCCTTTAAAGAACTGACAGTCTCTCTATCCTAACTCAGGGCAAAATGTCTTAGGAAATGTGACTTGAGATACTAATGCTGTGTATGTTCCCTTTGAGGAAGAGTTGATCTATGCTTATGATAAAATGACATACATCTTTTTGGAAAGAAATCGTAGGGAACTTCGAACCTAAAAAGCCCTGGATACAAACGTATCTGCTCTGTAAAAGTGTATTTCCTTCAAGAATGGACTTCATAGATCTCATCCCAATGACCCATAAAATCTCACTTCAGAAGGTAGGTAAGTCTTCTATCTCTGTGTCTTGGGTCCAAGTTAGGTTTTTAATAAGTGTTCAGAGGGAATGGCACACTGAAGGACAGTGTAATGCAAACTATTGTTTCCATATGGGTTTTGCTGTTGTTGTTGTTTAAAGGAGAAAGAAAATGAAAAGGCTTTCTTTCCTGTTAAAATGCCAGAGGAACAAAGGAGTTGCTAAAGAATCCTGGATGCTTCACAGGCTGTGTGTATTGCACACATGCCCAGAGTCACCTTCCCGTCTGCAGGCTTGCATACCGCTAAGATAGACAGAATTCAGCCCTTCCATTTGTAGCAAGACATTTCTCTGTATGTCATTTGGCAGATGCAGTTGTGGGGCTCTGCCAATTCACCCTGGAGCCCTCCATTTTAATCAGTATCACATAAAGTTTAACACATGCTTTGAAATGTGCACCAGATCCAAAGCTTTGCCTGGGGATGGGGGTGGGGGTGCTTGCTACAAAAACACATACAATCCCAGCCATGACTCCACAAGCAATTATCTTTCACCTCTGGCTGAACCAGGAGAACTGTCAACACCAGCACACTGCCAACCAAAGGAGAGGTTATAGGGTCAAAGTGGGGAAAAGGGCTGAATGTTTTGGGGTTCAGCTTGGCTCTTTGCTAATCCTGCTGGCTGCATGGAAGAAGCATTCTCTGCAGTTAGCAGGACACAGAAAAGCACAGCTACCAGAGAAGTAGCTGTGAGTACACTGGAATTTTACCAGGGCTCTTCAAGAAGTAAACTCCTTAGTACAAGCTCAATGTTCCAACAGTACAATAGGATAAGCATGTATCGAAAACTAAAGAACTCACATAAGTAAATTCACATACATCAGGAAACTGCATCTGTGAACTGAGTTTTGTAGGGAAAAGAATTAAAACAAACCTCAGACATTGGAAGGAAACACTCATTTTCATCTCCCATCTAAACACAAGTTAAAAATATATGAAAATATTCTTAGAAGTTTTCTTTTGGAAACCAAAAGAAGGTTGCCATTGATGGTGTAAAAACTTAATTACTAAAGTAAATGGAAGGCCATAACCTCCCCAACTCCCTCATATAAACCCCAAATACATATACATACGTACACACATACTGCTGAAGAGATCTTTCCGAAAATGCCAACTAAGAAATATATGAACGCTCGGCCTCTTCCATAAGTGAAATTAATCTCTTACAACCAGAATAACAGCACGTTTTATCTCCTGTACCATCTACGATCTGTTTGTGAAGCCTGGCCTTAGTCACTGCATCAGGAAGGACTCTAAAGCTTAGTCTAATACAGGGGCAAGAACACCATGCTGAATCACTGACCCCTGTCAGCGCTGACACCAATGAGCATACTGGTGCCCCAGGCTGGCATGGAGCTGTTCCACATCAGTTAGACCAATGGTCTCCAAAGTGGGGTGGGTCTACCCTCAAGGCTATGCACAACAGTCCATCAGTACTTATACTTCTTTTCATCTTCAAAAATGGGGGTGCCTGGGTGGCTAAGTCGTTAAACGGCTGCCCTCGGCTCGGGTCATGATCCCAGGGTCCTGGCCCCTCATGAGGCTCTCTGCTTAGCAGAAAGCCTGCTTTTCCCTCTCCTACTCCCTTTGCCTGTGTTCCCTCTCTCACTGTGTCAAATAAATAATAAATATTTTTTTTTTTAAAAAAAGAACTAAGCTTCACTAACCCTTGGTTTAAGAAGTGATACTGACACTCTCACTCTCTGCATGTCAGAAAGTCATGTATTATATATGGAATTTCATAAAAAACTGGGGCACCTGGAGGGCTCAGTCAGTTGGGCACCTGACTCGATCTCAGCTAAGGTTTTGATCTCAGGGCTGTGAGTCTGACCCCACATCAGTGTGGACCCCACTTCAAAAAAAAAGAAAAAAAGAAAAGAAAATACTATTATGAGGAAAGATAGTGCAGAGTGATTGATACTAATACTCTCATTTGTTGATTCTCTTTCAGTTTTTTGTGATGTATTGTGGATTGCATGTGCTTAGTTAAAATTAGATTATGTCATCTAGTTTTAGTGAAACTTGTAGAAAATGGACAAATGGTTTCAACACATTCTTAGGAAGAAACTGTAGTTTGAAAATAATATTAGCAAGGCTAGTACATGCAAATGACAAGAAAATAGCAGCGCTAATACTTGTCTTCATCCTAGTGTGATAAGACCATTACAATACTGGTCCCCAGGGAATGATGCCTCCCGTGCACGTGCCCCCTAGCAATGTGACACTGCTGCTTCTCCTATCAAGAGACGGAGGCTATTTCTCCACCTTCTTAAGTCTGGACTGACTCTGTGACTTCCTTCAGCTAAAAGAATCTGACAAATGGGGTCAAACTCTGGAGTCTACGTCCTAAGAGGCCTAGCAGCATTCAGCTCTTCCTGTCTAAATCATAAGACCACCATGCCATGAGGAAGTCAGTTTAGCCCACCGGTGGATAAGCGTCCGTGCAGACAACCGGGATAACAGTGAGCACCAACTGCCAGCTAGCCACATGTGTGATTCCAGGAGAGGCCAACTAACTCTGCAACCGTGCCTAGCCTCAAGTGCTGATCCACGGAAACATAAGAAATAATAATCGTAGTATTTTAAGCCATTACGTTAACGTTTTGGGTGGTTTGTTAAACTGCGATGGATAACTAATACTCCTGGTACGAGCCCTGTGTCAAATACATTGTATAGTAAGTATAAGGATGATCGAAGCATATCTGACAGGAAGTAACCCCTCCAAAATGAGAATTATCTAGAAGACTATTTGACTTAATAATGCATTAACAGTGGATCTCTCTCTCAATATATCTCCTGCTCTAAGATAGTAACTAATGAGAGTAGTATATATGTATATGATTTTAAATAATACATACATATGAGGGGGATATATACACAAAAATGTTTACTAAAGGCAATCCACAATCCAAAAAGTTTAGAACCATCGAGTTAATGAAAGTAGTACACATATATAATTTATAAATATAAATACACAGATATAGGTATTAAAGTTCAACTTCTTTTGAAGTAAGAGTGTCAAAATCTTCGACAATTTTGATAGAAGAGCCTCAACAGTGATCTAGTTATCTATTACTAGGAATTATAAGTTCTTTTTTTTTTTAAAGATTTTATTTATTTTGACAGAGAGAAACACAGCTAGAGAGGGAACACAAGAAGGGGGAGTGGGAGAGGGAGAAGCAGGCTTCCCGCCGAGCAGGGAGCCCAATGTGGGGCTCGATCCCGGGCCTCCGAGATCATGACCTGAGCCGAAGGCAGTCGCTTAACCAACTAAGTCACCCAGGTGCCACCAGCATTATAAGTTCTAAACAATCCCAGAAGTAGGAATCTCCATAGTTCTAATATTTTGCTTTTACTAATACAATGCATTTTTACTTTACGATATTATATATGCTCCTCTCCCATTCCACAAGCCCTTAGTTCCTATGGTGCTTGCTACATTTAGATCACTACACAACTACCAATTTTCTTATCATGGCAGATATCTACCTCGGATGAACAGTGATATCATTCAATGATGCAGGAAATGTGAAAGAGAAGCACTGGGTGGTGTGGTGATGGGAAGGGTGCCTGAGGCGATATGGCCAATGAAGGGAGACCTGAGCACGTCAAGTACAAAGTGGAAAAGAATCACTGAAAAGGGAAAGGTTGCAAAGAAGAAAAGAAGTTAACAGGGAATGACTGAGAGAATAAAGAAATGGGACTGAGCAGGAGTGGAATAGCCTTGAACAGGAGGAACAGCAGAAGCAATAAAGAATGGTGGAGATACAGATAGCTGAGGAACAAGAGTGCTGAAAGCCAAGAGAGGTTCTACCTGTCTTAGTTTCTCTGTGACATTGATTAAAAGGCAAGGTCACCCATAAAGAAAATGGGGCACTGACTCTGGAAAGAGAAGGATGAAATCTTCACCTTTTTCTGTCTCATAGAATATATAAATGAATACCAAATTTAAGCTTACTCATACTATGTTACATCTAGCTATTTCAAGTCAAAATTAGAGCATTTTTTCCTTGTCATTTTGCTCTTCTCCATTTATTTTTTTTTTAAAGATTTTATTTATTTGACAGAGAGAAACACAGCCAGAGAAGGAACACAAGCAGGGGGAGTAAGAGAGGGAGAAGCAGGAAGCCCAATGTGGGACTCGATCCCGGGTCTCCGGGATCATGACCTGAGCCGAAGGCAGTCGCCTAACCAACTGAGCCACCCAGGTGCCCCCATTTCTTTTTTTTTAAGATTTTATTTATTTATCTGACACAGAGAGAGAGACAAACAGCACTAGTGGGGGGAACTGCAGAGGGAGAAAGAGGATAAGGCTCTCTGCGGAGCAGGGAGCCCAATGCAGGGTTCAATCCCAGGCCCGTGGGATCATGACCTGAGCCAAAGACAGACACTTAACCAACTGAGCCACCCCATGCCCTTCTCTATTTCTTCTGTACTACCTGCACAATAGGAAAAAGGAGCTGTGGAGAAGGGAGGGAAGGGGGCATACATACATGAGAAGTCATCGCCAAACCAAAGTCTGGCAACATAATCTTGTCCAACTTACACAGACAAATACAAAATAGGCCAACTTATTCCCTGAGAGCTATCTACTATCTAAACTGGGCCACTCAGAAAAGTTTACCAACACTTTCAACCTACTTGTCAATGTGTTGGAGAAGATGGCACTAATGATTAAAATTAAACTCTGAGACAGCTACAACTCTTCTGGTCAACCTTTTCTACTATGTAATCTTCACAAATCATAATTAAACTAGAAAGGGAGCATCCCAGAATATACTACTGAATCTGCCACTGATAACTGCACCTTAATTCGGATAGCTCCCATAAGGAATATATAATTGAATACATTTCAGAGAGTGCCTAAGTCCCTTGACATTTCATTAAAAGTTTGCATTCACACAATAATTTTTCTAGGGAAAGCATTCATGACTTTCATTAGATTCTCAAAAGGTTTATGTCACAAAAATGTCTATGAACTATCATTATAGATCTTTTCTTCTCCAGTGGTAAAAGACCAACTCCACTTGAAGACCTACCAGAAAAAGCAAACAGAACACATGCCCAGTGAGTCCATAGCCTCTTCATCAGGGCGGCAGGGAGAGCCATATGTTCAAGCTGACTAAGATGAGCTAAAGTCATTCTGCTGGGAAGTAGGCTGTACTGTTTTTTGGCATTTGCTTGTTTTCTCATATGGTTTATTTAGAAATAAAGCAAAGGTACAAATTAGTAACAGACTTCAGCCTAAATCAAAAAATAAGATTATAGGACTGGAAAAAAAAAAAAAAGGTATTCCTTTCGTTATCCTTAAATTCTCGGACACCAGGTTAAAACCGCCATATTCAAAGACAGTATAGCTCTCAAAAAGATTAAGACCACCATGGTTCAAGCGAGTCAGTAGTGGCACTAAACACAAACCTAAGGTAGATATATTTCTATGTATCTTGTTAGATACAAAGACCACAGAAATACACACACATTCAGACTGGAAAGACTCTAAGAGAGTAAGGGCAACTCCCAGTTGTTGCTTCTAAACAAAAGTTTTAAGGAAATTGAAGAACAGAAAAATCTATCTATAAAATCTGATAATTACAACCTACTTAAAAGGCTACTGGTTGAATTCCAACCTGGTTCTTTTGCCTCATTCTCTTCCTTATAAAGCGATAATGAGATCTTCAACATGCTTACAAAAGACTGTATTTGTTCGATCAGTTCTGGAGCACAAAATGCAAGCTTAAAATTCACTGGTTACAGGGTTTCATTTTTGGAAGATGAAAAAGTTCTGGAGATGGCTGGTTGTGATGGTCACACAACGATGTGAATATTTTTATTAATGCCACAAAACTTCACATTTGAAAATGATGGAAAAGGCAAATTTTATGTTATATATACTTTATCACAATAAAAAAAATTCACAGCTATATCAAAGGGAGAAGAACTCATTGGAAGAGAATCCAAATAAAATTATACTTAAGCAAAAAGAACTTCACCTAGGATTTCAAAGATAAATTGCATCTTGAGAGATCAACGCTGAATACAATACTCACAGGTTTTGACACAAAATTAATAGCCTAAAAAGAGGAGGAAAATAGTAAAACTTTTATAATATCCAAGTAGACTCCCTGTCTTTAGCTGCAAAAGTGCTCTGCCAAGGGAAAAGGAAGTTTATGTAGGTATGACACAATAAGAATTTGCCAAATGCCTAGCATGTACAACACAGTGAGCTAGATTCTCTGGGAACAAAAAAATGAAACCAATTCAGACACATGTCATTGAAAAACACTAGTAAATGCCTATCACCTCAGTTCTACTTCCTGAATTCTATCCTGGCCACAGGTTCCCCTCCTCCAAACACCTGCCCCCCGATCACTTTTATTACCTAGTTTTCTGCAGGTGGGTCCCCTGTGATTTACAGTCCACTTTCTTCATAGTGGTGTGCTATAGGACAGAACACATCTCTTAAGCCCTGGCATTGCATGACTGTTTTCAAAATAAAGACTCTTAAATTTTCTGCTTCCTTTCCAATCTCATTAACATCTCATTGGTACAGAATGCAAATCATCTCCCCTGAAAGACTACTCTGATTTCTAAAACAGTAATTTTTCAATTTTTAGAAATTTTCAAATAGTTAAAAATTCATCTAAACATCCATTATCACATTTCTGTTTTAACGGCTAACCACACGCAGAGGCCTCAATGGTTGGCTGACTTCTGAGTTTAAGCAAACACATACACGTGCAAGGAGGCACCACAACCTGACAAAGCCTTTTCCTTTCCCCCAGACAAATGCCCTAATCTGCAGAGCATTTTCTTCTCCACATACACACACAAGTAATAATTGAAAGATGTTCTAAATTTGCTATAGATGTGCAATTAGAAAAGTATGTCAAGAAGGTAAAGTAGCCTGAATTTGTCAACAAAACAACCTTTCTTTGCAAGCTTTGAAAACAAATAAAATGTAGCCAACTGAAAACTTTCAGCTCACAGTATAAACTCTTGCTCATTGTTTTGTTCTGTACTTTCTCTCAAAGAACAAAGAGTTTATGAGTAAAAAACTCAATTCTAATGATCTGACCACTTCTCATACTTCCTCGACCAAGGTGTTACATTCCCTAGCCATCTTGGTAGATAGTTATGTATCTATTCACCTTCAAATGAAGACAGAAAGAATCCATCCCAGTAGTCAGGTTCAAAGGTTACAAAGCCGCTAAAGCTTAGAACTGCACAGGCCTAGAAAAAGCAACAACTTGGGTGATCACCTGTCATTATTTCATTGGGAAAATTTAACTTTTCTATGTTTTGGTTTGAGGTTTATTTCTCTCCTGAGATTCTAAACAAAAGGGAGTAAAGTGAAATGCCACATTTCTAATCAGTGAGGAGCTAAGCAAAAAATTTCTAGTAATCCTCATTACCTGTTTGACATGCTTCCTATTCTATATTTTTGATACATATCATGATCAACACCAGGGGTTATGGGTAGAGAGAAAGTTTAACTACAAAGGGGCAGCCCGAGGGAATTTGGAGAAGCGATAGAAAAGTTCTGTATCCTGTTTGAAATGGTAGTCACGTGAATCTAACTACACATGTTTTAAAAACTCTTGTACACTAAAGAAAAAAATGATTGTATGTACATTTTAAAACTCACCTGCTAAAACTTTTTAGAGTTTTAGGGAAATCTAGATGGATATAAGAATATACAACTAAGCTAGATTCCTCGTGTTCTAGAACACCCTTAGGTCAGTTTCTCTAGCTCTCCTGAATATGTTTGAATATTTCTCTTTCTTCCTTTCTTTTTTTTTTCCCCCTTCACATATCAGTTCCCTGAGCATTATTTTGATGGAGTTTTTGTGCTCAGTAAAGAAAACATCTGGCAGAGGACAAGAATAAAGCACTTGCTGAGAATACAACAATCCCAGGAATTCGCAACTGGATTTCTCCAGGGCCAGTAAGAGCCCAGGTCAAAGGATACACCGCAGGGATTTAGGGAATGCTCTAGATCCAAACCTCAGACTTGGCGCCTCAACGCTCTGCACCATGTGACTGGGGGTCTAGGGACGTTGCAAAGAGAGTAAAGCACACCAGTAAACTGTTATGTTCATACCAAAAAGTATCAGCACAAAAGGAGATAAGAAAATGCTTTGAGCTCAGCATACAGGTCAGTCTAGTAACTGAGAAATATAATCACCAGATGCAGAGTGAAGTTATTTGAGGAGATTGTAGAGGCTAAGAGCCCCAAATCAAATTTTCAACAACAAAATAAAGATCCATTAAGTCTCACTAAGTTCTATGACCTGAATTGCTTATTTGAAATTGAATGAAAGCATTCATTACAAATAAAGTAAAAAAAAAAAAACAGAAACAAATAAAACCCTGCATTTATTAACACCAAAGCCTAAAAATAATAAGAAAACCCTCTTAAGGTTAAAGAACCATTTTCCCCCTCCAAAAGTCGTGGCTTATGCTTTCCCAGATCGGTTTGTTTAAAAACACTCATGGAAAACTGCAATTTTTGCAAACATTTACTAAGAAGATGGAAAGATGGAGACCCAGCTGGTATCGGGCTATCAGGACCCGGGTACCCCAATGAAGACTTCAATTACCTGATAAAATTACATAGCTCTCAAAACACAAACATCCCAAAATGCCTTCTGTGCCTGCTGCGTGGGACATGTTGCAAAGTACTTTATATACATCATCATCATATTTGACCCTTACTAATAAAAGAACACTTACTAAAAAAAAAACACTAAGGCCTAGGTTAAGTGTTTTGTTCAGTTATGTTATAAGTGATAGATCCAGGTTTTAACCCAGTTTTTCTGACTCCAAACCTATGCCTTTAATATTGAAAATACTACAAATGTTTTTCTATAAAAGACTTAAGATTTTATTTATTTGAGAGAGAGAGAGAGAGAGAGAGAGCACAGCAGAGGAAGAGGGAGAAGCAAACACCCTACTGAGCAGGGAGTCCGAGGCAGGGCTCAATTCCAGGATCCTGAGACCATGACCCGAGCCAAGGGCAGATGCTAAATTGACTGAACCACCCAGGTATCCATACAAGAAAGACTTGACTTCAGGAATAGACATGAGTTTACTTTCTCTAAAAATTATCACAAAGAAGGTTGATTGCTGCTCTGTAGGCTATACTATCAGTAAAACTGCACGACAAAGGTAAGAGAAGGCATCATCTCTCCTAGTCTTCAATTAGTGCAAGTCCAATTCATAAAAATTAATGCCTGTTGTCCTCGAGGGTGTCAGCAATGGACCCAGTCTCCTTTCTTCCAATCTTCAACCTATTAAAGGGTCTAACATTCTCAGACCCCTATCTCAATGTGTTCTTTTAACCACTATAATGAAAACACAATCTTTTTAACATAAAAGTAGCTTTGCTTGGTGTAAATTCCTTTGAATTTATAATACTTTACAACTCATAATTCTAATTATATAATGTTACAGTAACTTCTATAGTCACTTACATAAGAAACCTATTGTTTAAACCTACTGTATAATATTCCAGGCTACTCCACCAAAAGTGTTAATAAAATAAAAAACAATTAAAATGACTAGATATATCCATCATGCTCAATGAGATCTATTATACAGAATTACATTAAATAGATCTAAACATAGGGCAGAGAAAAACTAAATGTGAGAAAGCACTCACCAAATTTAAGATAGAATTCAAACAGAATTAATTACTATCTGCTGCCAGGGTCCAAGGATTTAATCACACTGAAGTAAAAAATGGGAAGGATTTACAACCATTTCTTTTAAAGATTTCATTTACTTATTTGTCAGAGAGAGAAAGAGACTGCACAAACAGGGGGAGCAGCAAAGGGGGAAGCAGGTGTCCCACTGATGGAGCCCCACACAGGACTCCATCCCTGGACCATGGGATCATAACCTGAACCAAAGACAGATGCTTAACTGACTAAGCTATCCAGGTGTCCCAGATTTTCAACCATTTTAAAACAAATCCTTGCCGTCCTTGTTTGCTTCATATACTTTTCATTGCATTGACATCAGATTAGACATTAGAATTTATCTAATATAATTAGAATTAGTAGTGAAAACATTATCAGAATATCGGGAAAATCTGGGATCTGGACATAACTGAACTGATTAGTTCTTATCCTTGAATTTAAATCCTCAAAAAACATCATACTTGGAATTGTTCTTTAGACCAAGGAACATTATCCATACAGCTAAATATGACCCAAGCTGAAGGCAGACATTTAACCAACTGAGCCACCCAGGCATTCCTCTATTATGGTTTTAAATCTTATACCATAATTGATTTCTTAAAATAAAAGATTCTCAGTTGGGGTGGTCGGTATGTAAGCCTTACTTAGGAAAAAGCTGAATCCTCGGGTCTTGGAAGCAGGATTTCTAGAACCCAGAGAGAGGAAAAAGAAAAGGGGATGGGAAAAAAGCAGGGGACACCTGGGTGGGGAAATCTTTGCTTTTAAATATTTATTCTATATTTCAACCATGAAGTTATATCTGACTCAAGTATCTATACACAAGAAAAGTAAGATAGTTACTTTATAAACAGATATAACACAAGAATACTAGCTTATTCAGATCTGTAATGAGAGATCACTACCTTTAAACATAAGTTTTAATAGTTCATTCTAATGATGAGATGAAAAATACATTCTGCTTCCATTTATCTTTTAGAAAGGTAGACAGACGCTGTCCCTGACCACATATAAACTTTATCTGATAACAAGGTAGTTGGTAGTTGTTCTTGGGCCTCAGTAGAGTAATGTCTAACAGCACTTAGGCTGTATATTTATCTATTATATTTAAAGCATCATTTTAAATAGCCTCTTTCATACCCTTGCATATTTCAGAGGTTAAATTATATAATAAAATACCAGATAGCACCTTATTTATTAATAAAATCAATTTATTTCCACCTCATAACTCAGATCTAAAGTACTGGTCTCAAATTCAAGTAAAAAAGTGAGTTCAGTGAACTGCACCTCATTTCCACATTAGTGTGGCACATTTATTCATGATACTTGGGGAAGTAGGAAATCCCAGGAGTGTTGTAATAGAATAAAGTTCAGTTGTTGTACAAACCACCCAAGAAAAACTTCATAGTGTGGGTCATGTTCCTTTATTTTAAATTCAACAGAAAGTTTAGTTTCCCAATGAAGTAATAATGAGGACACTGGCTCTTTCCCACAAGATTCTAAGGCCAAGCCAATTATAGGAAGTCTGGTCTATCAACACTATTTTCCTTCACTGTTCTAATTCCCTCATTCCTCCTCTTTTCCTGAAACTACACAGGGACCACTCACTCATTCATCAAAACACATGCCCAAAGATGATAGAAATGAGCATGTAGGTCTGCTGGAGTGGCAGGGGCAGGTAGTGTGACAATTATTTTGCAACACAAAGAGGCTGTTGAAGCACTCATATTCTCTTCTGAACAGGGGTAAATATTTATCTTAAGAATTCAGGGCAAGGGGGCGCCTGGGTAGCTCAGCTGGTTAAGCAACTGGCTTGGCCTTAGGTCATGATCCTGGAGTCCCACAACGGACTCCCAGCTCCACGGGGACTCTGCTTCTCCCTCTGATCTTCTCCCCTCTCGTGCTCTCTCTCTGTCAAATAAAAAAAAATCTTAAAAAAAATTCTTTTCAACCTTTATCATCACCCTCAAGATTTTTATATTTATAGGGGTGCCTGGGTGGATCAGTACGTTAAGTGTCTGCCTTTGGCTTAAGTCATGATCCCAGGGTCCCAGGTTCAAGCCCCACAATGGGCTCTCTGCTCAGCACACAGAAGTACTGTCAAATAAATAAATAAAATCTTTTGAAAATAATTTTTTATTTATAAACATATATATTAAATACATATATATAAAATGTTGCCCATTATATTAAATTTAATCTGTTCTCTTCTTTAATAAGGCACACAATAAAACAGAGAACCAAATGGACCTTAACTTAACTTACATCTAACACATAATTAAATCCCATCTGATTACAGCTATGAATCTGAAAGATAGAGACTCCACTACTCCACACAGAACAGAAAAAAAACAATAATAATAAAGTTAAGTATAAGTGGTCCCTTAAATAAGGGGCACTCTTCCTTTGTATCCTGAGGGTTGGAATTTCTCCTACCTCATATCCAGTCCACCATTATCTACTACACGTTTCCAAATCTGATGACTCATATTTCCTTTCTTTTTCAATCAGTATATTTTATCTAAGTTAAACATGCAAAGTTATGCATGATTAAGTTGTAAACAGTCAAATCATTCTATAGGATTTAGTATGAAAAGAAACCGTTTTCTCTTCTCCTTCTTCTGCCTAAATCCTGCTCCCCAGAGGCAACCACTCTTTTGAAGTTTATCCTCTATCTCTATCTAGCATGCATATGTGTGCTATTGCCTAATTTTTCAGGTTTTTTTTAAATTATGGTAAATATACATACCATAGAATTTTCCATTTTAACCAGTTTTAAGCATAACGTCCTATGACATTAGGTACATTCACAATGTATAACCATCACCACCATCCATCTTCAGAAATTCTTCATCTTCCCCAGCTGAGACTCTCTATCCATTAAACATTAATTCATCAACCCTCTAGCCCAGGCCCTGGAAACCATCATTCTACTTTCTGTCTTTATAAATTTGACTACTTCAGGAACCTCATATACATGGAATCATGCATTATCTGTCCTTTTGTGCCTGGCTTAGTTCACTTAGCACCATGTCTTCAAGGTTCACCCACGCTGCAGCAGGTGTCCATTTCTTTCCTTTTTTAAGGCCGAACAATATTCCATTATATATCACACTTTGTTTATCCAGTCATCTGTCAGTGGACCCTTGGGTTGCTTCTGCCTTTTCCTGTGTGTGTCAGATTTTAGCATGATCTATTGATGTTCCACCATGGAAGGTGAGGATTTAGTTCGGTCTCTTTCACATGCATAACACACCAGCACCACACATCTGCACACCGTGTCCAATCACCTAGCCCTCCAAAACAGAGATAAATCAATTAGATAAGTTAACTTTTGGCCTTTATTAAAACTATATAAATTCAATTCACAGTGGAGCCCTGTAAGACACCATCATCACTTTCCCTGTTTTATGTAACTTGTTTTCTGGGGTTAAGTTTTCTTATTTTTAAGTTTACCTAAGTTTTTATGTACTTAGCATTACTCTGTCCCCAAATTCACCCCAACTATCTGAGTTTCCTCTCAATACGTACAAATACTTTCACCCTCTCAGGATTCCTCTTTTAAACTTTCTACAATGCTCCAGACTGTGCTGGTTTCTGCCTGCTACCCCACTTTCTGCCTGTTACCCCACAGTCAACCAACTGCTGCCCTTTTAATCATCATCTTAGAAACTCTATCTGCCCCTCTTCTCTCTCGGGTTATCTATGTCCTTTATGTCTCTTATCTTTGGGGACGGGGGAGTATGGGAAGAAAATTTTTGAAGACTTTCATTGCTGAAAACATATTTATCCCACCCTTTCACTTGCTTGGTATTGTGTAGCTAGACAGGGAAATGTGGATGGGTAATCATTTTCCCTTAGAACTTTACACTGCTCCATTTCAGTCTACCTTCCAGTATTTCTATAATCCAAAATCATTTTGACACTGAATCCTGTTTTTTCTCTCTAAAGGAACTTAAGATTTTTTATTTATCATCTGGCTTCTGAAATCTCACAACATACCTGGATGTAAGATTATTTTTACCCTTTGTATTAGGCATCTTTTAATCTGGAATTTCATGGCTTAGAATTTGGGGAAATTTTCCCATATTGTTTCTATGAATTCCTTTCCTCCATTTTCTCTGCTTTCTTTTCCTAGAACATCTAGTATTCAAATGCTAGATCTCCTGGACTGACCCCCTAACATTTTTCTATTTTTCTATTTCCTATGTTCTATCTCTTTTTCTTGTTAGTCTTTCTCTCTCTGGAATCTTCTTCACTTTATTTTTCAAACCCTCCTTTAAGGTTTCTGCTATTGTATTTTTAATTCTTAAACATTCTTTTTGCTCTTTGAATTTCTCCTATTGTGTAGCTTTCTGATCTTGCTTGTATGTACAATTTTTTTTCTCTTCTAACACTATTGTTTTGTTTTGCCTTTTAGTTTTCCTCTTCTTGCACAGTCTCTATCTGTCTCTATCCTTTCCAAGCTGCTTCTTTATATGTGTTTGTCCTGACCATAACTGTAATGTTAGAGGGTTTTCTCAAAGTCTACTGATCCTTAGTGATTTGCCCATGTCTCAAATTGGGAAACTAAAAAGTTGACTGAAAGTTCTGTGCATGTACATCAGTCTAGTCAACTGTGGACTTCAAAGTGATCTGACTTGCCCATTTGACTGGGGACTACCCAGTGGACATACCTTTAAGACAGTTCTCTTGGACTAATCCTATTATTCACCGTACCTTCCAATCTCATACCTAAAGGATATAAGAAGCCTGGCTATTAGAGTCCTGGGAACCAAATCAGAGAAGAGGGTTGTGAAACACAAGATGAATCTCAATACTCAGCACACAAACTTTCACTGCTTTCAGTTTGGTGACACTACCATCAACTTATGTCTACTGTACTCTGGTCTTCTGCTAGAGCTGGGAAAGGGCAGTTAACTGGTAGGGAAAAGCTGGGGAAGGAATCAGGCTGTCTAAGTGCTTTTTTTTTAAGATTTTTATTTATTTATTTGAGAAAGAGTGAGATAGAGTAAGTGAGAGAGAGAGAGAGAGAGAGAGAGAGAGAGAGAGAGAGAACGAGAGCATGAGCAGGTAGCCTGATGAAGGACTCTTGACTCTAGGTCCCTGAGATCATGACCTGAGTCAAAGGCAGATGCTTAACCAACTGAGCCACCAAGACTCCCCTAGCTATTGCTTTTACAAGTCTGAAGAGGTAGAAAATATAAATGTGTATGTTGAATTCAACATTTTTAACAAGTCGATTTGATAACATCTTAGTACCTCCACAGTACTTTCAGAAAGGGTCAAAATCTATTCAAAAAGCAATTTTAGACATATCCATATACTTAAGAACATACCTGGAGACTAAGAGCATATACCTTAGCAGATTTTTTTTAAAAGATGTATTTTCCTGAAAAATGTTTAAGGTGTAGGTACATTAAATTGAATTAAACAACACAATAGTCATTAATTGATTAACTATTTTTTAACTATCTACTGTCCCCAAGTACTATGCAAGTAAGGTACTGGAGCTATAAAAATAAAACCATCCCTCTGTCCTGACACAAACCACAGACTGGTTGGGAAGACAGATAAGTAAAGCAGCAATCACATTAATGGAATTCCCCACTGCTATGAGATGCCGCCTTGAAGGGCCCTAGTGGCTCTCCACCTTCACCATTCTCAGAGCTCAGCAACACACTGGTTCAGGAAAATTGACTTGGCTCATCCGAAGAACACTAGGTCTCTTTAGCTGATATAAGTGGCACTGATATGACAATTACCCTTACCAATACATTTCTCGGACCAGCAAGGATCCACCTAATACATATTGACCATCTTCCTCTTCTTCCCAGCTTCCCTATAAATGATCTGAGAACAGGGCCCCTTTTCTGAGACACATCCTGCTCTTTGTACAGCAAAGCTGAACCCATCACATCCCTCCAGAGAAGGGCAGTAGAATGATGTTCCCATGCACTCACTGACCTCTCTGCCTATAAGACTGACTGAAGGAAAACTTACTTTACACCTATACAGTGTGATGCTAATTTGTGTGTATTTATGCTTCTTGCATGACAACAGCTTTGTCACTTACTAAATTCATATATATATGTACATATTTGGTCAATTTCTATACTTGTATTCTGTTCTACATGTTAATTTATTCTTACGATACTATATTATATTATTGCTCACAAGCCAAGACTCAGTAAAATATTCCCCAAAGAATTTAATCTTAAAGTAACTGAAGTACACACACACACACACACACACACACACACACACACGTATATGTATATACATTTGTAAGAGATGGAGTAGTATTGTAATAACTGCTCTTTCTCTAGATTTTCTAAGCAATGTTCTATTTTAGGTTGAGCACACCACAAAACTATAAACTGTACTGAGAATCCATATGACAATTTTTGTCTTAATTAAAGGGGAAATTTCTCCTAATAAGCTGATATACTTTGCTTAGTCAAAGCAAAAAAATACTATGTTTATTATATATGCACACATACCCATACACCACAGTTTCCTTTTCACCCTGGAAAGAGAAAGCTCAAAATCGAACTGCAATACTGTCTTCAGATGAGATTTAAGAAATAAATGCTCTTTCTTCTCTCATCCCAACTCAATATTGGTAAAAGGATTTTGATGTTTTATACTTAATAGTCTTCTAATAATATGTGATTTTCAATTGAAATCAGGTTCAAAATATTTTAGAAGTACATATAACAAATAACTTTTTTAAGGCAAGGAGGAAAAACTGTTTAAAAGCCTTTATTATTGCCTGGAACTGAACTAAGTATTTGATTTCCCTAGATGTTTTCACATCTTTGAAAAGAAGATTAAAAATTCTTACTACAGAGTTGTGAAGGTGTAAAGACTGAACAGGATGCTTGGTAACTTGTTCATTGTCATATAACTAACAAATGGCAAATCTAGGAGTCCAACCCAGACTCCAAAATCTACTCTGGTAACTATCATAAGACTTAACAGTAAACTAAATCCCTACTACTGGACCCTCTACCGTATTGTGACTGCAAGCTATTCTGATTGCTGCTTATTTCAAGAATTCCTATAAAACAGCTCTCACATTCCCCTACCCCACCCCCAGGCCATCCACATCATTGGAGACCAAAGAGTAAAGAGTAGTACAAATATATAAATACGAAAATCAAGAAGAAAAGAGTATCAAGTAAGTCCAAGAATACCAGACCAAGTGAACACCAGATTCTCTGACCCCAAAACCATATTCCACTGGAGTATTGCATAACACCCAGCACAAAAGGTTTCAGCAGCAATACTGCTTTTACTTGGCAGTCATTATATGGCCTGTGTTAACTCAGCTGGTAGTTCTGTGCCAGGTCGAAGTCAAGAGATGTTATACACAATAAATAAAAGAGCACATTCTGCTAGTCAAGACTTAACTAAAGAAAGTCAAGGGCTGAAAGAACCATGGAGACAACTAATTCACCCAAGGGTCAGTTTCTTTAAAACCAGTTACTAAAGAAGATTGCCTAGGATCCTTCCATCTTCTTTATGGGCAACGGGTTCCTTTTCTAAGCAACAGTTATATAACCCATACAATTTAGCAAAGCCAAGTTAGAATTTTAAAAGTAAATAAATCCTTCCCTTTGTTAAACAGCCTCACATAGAAATCAACCTAGCCAAGAATGTTTATATTACAAATGTTATTTAGCCTCACAAGGCCTAAGGCAAACTAATCAAAATAAGAAATACAGAACTTCCCTCCTGCACAAATCAATTCCATAACAAGTGAATTACAGAAATCAATGTCAACAGGAAAACTAGGAAACAGCAGACAATTAACAAAGAATTTCTTTGGACATTTTTTAATAAAATCACTTCAAGTGAAAATGATAATTCTAAAATAATATATGCACAGTATTTGGGAAGCATACAGGAAGAAGATCAACATAAAGAAGACAGGATAAAAGGTACAGACTTTCTGCCTACTTTGCAGACGGTTTTATTTCCCATGGCAGAACCCACAGCTAGGTCCACTAAATGCTGTCAATCCAATGCCAAGTTAAAAATACACACACACACACACACACACACACACACACACACACACACACGAGACTATGAAAGATTTTTTGAAAATAAAAAGAAGACTGCTTAACTTAAAATTCAACAAGGTAATAAAACAGCAGAACAGACAATTTAAAAAACTCCTCCTCAGATTCTACTAAATGGCTGAATTTCTCTCCTAGTTTTCATACTTACCTATCTTCTTACTTTTCCGCAGTTTCGTAGGTATACTGGAAGGTAGATGAGAAACTCAAGAGACTTCTAACTAGACACCACTTTAAACTAGACTGCACCATTGTTTCTTAACTCAACAAAGGCAAAATAAAAATGTACAGTTTAGTAAAAGGTAATTCTACTCAACACCAAAATATGCTCACTTGTGCTCTCTCTCAAATAAATAAATAAGTCTTTTTAAAAAAGGTAGGGGGTGCCTGGGTGGTGGAGTTGGTTGGGCTCCCACTCTTGGTTTCAGCATGGGTCATGGTCCCAGAATTGGAGGATTGAGCCCAACATTGGGCTCCTCACCAAGTGCAGAGTCTGCTTGGGATTCTCTCTCCTTCTCCCATTGCCCCTCCTCCTGATGCCCCCTCTCTCTCTCAAATAAGTAAATCTTTAAACAACAACCAAAAAAAGACCAAAATATAGACCATGTTAATTTTCTATTGCTGTAACAAACTCCTATAAACTTAATGGGTTAAAACGATACAATTACTATCTGAGTTTCCATGATTTGGGAATTCAGCATTTTTGGCTGGGCCTTCTGCTCAGGGTCTCACCAGACTGAAATCATGGTGTCAGTCAGAGCTGTGGTCTTATCTGGAACTCAAGGGTCCTCTTCTACATTCATTTATATTATAGTCAAAATTCAGTTCTGGTGTGGTTGTAGGATTCTGGTTCCCATTTCCTTGCTGTCTGTCAGTTAACTATAGCTCTCAGCACCTCTAGCGGCCTACAGTTCCATGCTACGTGTCTCTCTCCAAAACTCAGTAGTTTGTTTCTTCTGTTGTAGAGCATCTGCTGCACCTTTAAATCTAACTTCTATACCTGATTCTGATGTCAGAATCATATACATATATTTTTAAAAAGACACACACACTCAAGGAGGGGGATTATACAGGATGCATACACCAGAGGACAGGAACCTGGGGATCATCCTGGAATTCTGCCTACCACAGACCAAAGCAGGGCTTCCTACTGATAAAGCTTTATCCCAGGACAATATATAAAGGAATGGATAAACTACATATCCTTCAGATCATCCTCATTTTTTGCAACATTTTTGATAAAATGGGACAGCAAACAGTTTCAGATTATAAAACAGATAAAAGTGATGAGCCTAATTTGCACATTAAAGTTTACTCATGGTGGAGCCCTTCTAGAGCCCTTTGTTTTGGCTGCTATATCCTCAAAAGAAACCAATCTACCAGCTTTCTCCATCATTTCACAGTACCAAGAACAAAGTCCACCCAGAGATCAATGTAGTAACTCAGGATACCTTGGGTGGAAAACAAAGGGAAATGTCTACCATGAAAAAGCACAATCGCCTACCTAATTTCTAGAAGAGCCCAGACCAATTATCAGTATGAAATAAGACTTTCAAACCTATTTTCTCATATGTTTCTCAAGAAAATAACTTAGAATAAAAGGACAAGAACAAATTTCTAAAGCCAAACCTGCAGTTGCTAAACTAAAAATAATAATGATGAGAAAGTTCTGAATAGCAGTACTGACAATGCTAAAAACTGAATTAGCAAATCAGAAGGCAAAAGTGGAGGACGGAGGATGTTAAAGAGATGAAACTGTGAGGGAAAAAGACAAGAGACATGAGAGATACATACTGTGAAAAAAAAAAGGCAAATGAATGGAAGGGTAAGTTTTTTTCAAGGCTATATAATAGTAGGTTGTAGCAAAGGCTAGCTAGCTATTCTCCAAACCTATTTCTTGTTCCTCCTGGTCAGAGAGACCACATGTCCAATCCTCATTACAGTGTATAAGGTATGGCCAATGCAATGTTGACAGCAGTGATATGTATCACTGACAAGCCTGGTCCATAAAAGTCCCCAGGATCTTCTTTACTCTTTTTCCTGCTGATACAATGTTGGAAGCCATGAGTTGAAGTGATAGAGACACAAGTCAGAAGAGTCCTGGATCCATTGATGGTCACTTGAAAAAGAGTGACCCTACCAAAATCTATTTTGGACTTCCATGAGCAAAAAATGAAACTTCTATGGTGAGGTTTTAGAGCTTAGCTCTTACAATAAGCAGCATTATTTAGGAAAACAAAAACTGGTATTGGAAGAATGGTTTTGCCTTAACAAAAAGAAACTAAAATAAATGGCATTGGTTGAGAGGTCAGGCAATGGGCAGAAAGAATATATATATTTAACACACTGAAAGCCTGGAGAACTCTGTAATACTGTGGCAAAACCACTGGTAAAACTGGAACCTTTAATAAATGAAAAGGCACATCACATGCCTATGGGGCCTGTAGCTCTGTAACTGAATGGAGGGTCAGGGGTACAGTATGTAGCGACATAGACTTTCTATCTCTAACAAGGTATTACCAAAAAGAGATAGGCACAAAAAGAAGTTACTGGTTTTCTAAATGAAATTATAGGAAACAGAAGAAGTCCAGACACTTGGGCCTCAGAGGGTTAGAAAGCTCAACGCATACAGAATCCCAATGGTAAAAGAATGGTAAAGGTTTGAGCAATAAATTCCAAAGAATACTTCTAGATAAACAAAGTGACTCAATCCTGAAGCAAAGATCAGATTCAGGTGTGGTCCTCTTATCTGTTATTTCATTCAGCTTCAAAGTAGGGCCATTAAAGTAAGAAAGGCTAAATAAAATTTAAAAAAAAAAAAAAAAAAAAAAAAAAAAAAAAAAAAAAAGGGGCGCCTGGGTGGCTCAGTTGGTTGGGCGACTGCCTTCGGCTCAGGACATGATCCCGGAGACCCGGGATCGAGTCCCACATCGGGCTCCCTGCTCAGTGGGAGGCCTGCTTCTCCCTCTCTCACTCCCCCTGCTTGTGTTCCCTCTCTGGCTGTGTTTCTCTCTGTCAAATAAATAAAATTTAAAAAAAAAAAAAAAAAAATAAAGTAAGAAAGGCATGAGGCATAGGCCTACCTTCACAAACTGGGGAGAAGAAGAAAAAAAAACTATTCCTCAAAATTATAGCTAGAAAAGAGCACTAGGTCTGGTGTCCATAAAGAACCTGTGGAAAAGAAACAGATCAGAGGCCTCCTGGTTTTGAGGTAACTATAAAGCCCAAAAATCACAAACGTGGACTAAATAAACCTTTGACTGTTC
>PITA01009931.1:0-13941 GCA_004023965.1 Spilogale gracilis
CCTCCCCTCTCTCCCTCTTCCTCCCCTCTCTCCCTCTACCTCCCCTCTCTCCCTCTTCCTCCCCTATCTCCCTCTTCCTCCTCCTCTCTCTCTCTTCCTCTCTGTGTCTCCTCTCTCTCTCTTCCTCCCTCTCCCTCTGCCCACCCCATCCTTTTGTCTTACTTAGATTGTTTTTCACTGAGTAAAGCACACCCTTATTAGCTTCTTGAGAAAGGGTGAATGGGAAGACATATTTTTAATATTTCACATACTTGTGTCTTCATCTTTCCCTCCTTCTTGAGTTGCTAGTTTGACTAATTATAGAATTCTATATTGGAAATTTTTCTTCGGAATTGTGAGTGCATTCCTTTTCTGTCTTCAGGTTCTAAAATGTTGTTGTTGGACAGTTAATATCATTCTAATTCCTTAAAATTGTACTGTTTTTTCCTCTCTGAAAGTTAAAAATTTTTAAAATATTCTTTGATGAAGGCTTCCCCCACCCTTCATTGTGTTGGATACTCTCTAAGATGTTCAATGTGGATAATCATGCTCTTTGGTGATGACGCTTGTTGTGGGTATTCTTTCTTTTTTTAAAGGTCTACAAACATCTTTTTTTATAAAAAAGATTTTATTTATTTTATTTTTTAGAGAGCAAGAGCAAGTGAGGGGAGGGGAGCAGAAGGAGACGGAGAATCTCAAGCAGACTCCATACTGAACACAGAGCCCATTGTGGGGATCAGTTCCATGACTCTGAGATCATGACCTGAGCTGAAATAAAGAGTCGGACACTTAACCCACTGAGCCATCTAGGTGCCCCATGGGTTTTTTTTTCTTTGATGATTTCTTCCTTTTTGTATTTGTCTTCTGCAGAAGTCCTGTTGTTGGGTGTTGACTTCTGCATTGCTTTTCTGATTTTCATTCATACTTTCTTCTCTTATTTATTTCTTTGACATTTTATTCTACTTCCTGGGATATTTTTTCAACTCCCCTCATCCAACTATCAAATTATTTATTTTAGTTAATACATTGTTACTTTCTAGGACCTCATCCTTGTTCTCTGGTTATGCCTTATATTCTGTCACCCTATTCTTGTTTTATAGATGTACTGTATTCTTTTGGAGAATTTTGCTATATAAATTCTTGATATTTTCTTCTCCTCCCACCTTTGTTTTTTTTTTTTTCCTGTTTGTTTTCTGCCATCTCATGTTAGAATGCTCAGGAAAAAAGTGTCTAACATTATATTAGAGGATGGTGTCTAATTTTATAAAACAAAACAAAACAGAGGAAAACATGGAGAACAAAAACAAACAAAAGGGAGAAATGCTGGTTTGTCTGCATGTCAAACAAGAACTCTGATTGGAAGCCCTGTGGATTTAGGTGGGATCTTTGGGTAGTGGGGCTTCATCATAGGGTGATTGAGAAGGCTATCTGGTTTTCTCATTGGGGGCCCCAATTATTAATATCTGTGTCTTCTCAGTGGACCTATTTAGTTTCTTCAGGGACAAATCCTCAGATTTCTTGCTTGGAGAAAAGACACCTTTTATCCAGTGTTCTGGGAGGTGAGTGGGAGGAATGTGGCTGTCCAGCATATAGATACTCACTTAATTCTCCTATTTTCCTTTCAGGTCCTACTCCTGTTTTCTAGTCAGTTTGTTCTCCCTGAGGTCATCATACAAAATACAACAGGAATTTAAAGGAAAAAAAAATTCCACAAAACTACCAAGGCTACTGAGATTACAGTTAGTCTGTGCACGGCAGAGAAATAGCGGATTTGTCACATGATTGTGGCATCCAGAAATGTCCTGACACATTTCCAAAGAGCAGCATCACAGAAGTCTGGGATCAAGTTATTTCTACTTGGGAGTTAGTCACTCACAGGGAAGTCACAAGGTTCCCTTGATTTTGCTGGCCCTGTTTTAGTCTGTTTTTCTCAGATCTGAGGTGCTTTTTCTCTTTATGGCCTGAGATGTCCATGATTACCCATAAATGAGATGTTTTGTTTCTACAGTTCCACCTAGTGGTCAAGTTTCTGGCCCTAAGACACACAGTTAACCACATGAGTTTGTTTTTATGCTTTTTTCAGTTCCATATTCATTAACTTGATATTTTGTTTTATTTGATTTGTAGTTTTATTTACACCGGTGTAAAACAAGGTGAAGAAGAAGAAAAAGAAGCAGCATTCCTTGTGTGTGGTTAACAAAACTAGAGTCCTAGATACTAAGACCTAAGAGTTAACTATTATCTGGATGCTCTGTAAATCCCCTACTGATATCTGTCTAAACAGTTTGTTATCATCAGCTCATCCACTGTGAGTGGGAACCGAGAACCCAGCCTTCATCTCTGCTTAGTTTTGCCTATAGTACCTGTATCTGTAAGGACATCTTTCTCAAGTTGGTTGATGCCTCAGCTGCTTGTGGTTATGTGAGTAGACTGGGGATTAGCTGGGTGGCTCTTTGGCTAAATGTGTTCTTGCCTGGAACTCTGGTCCTCTCGTCCTTCCTCCAGGCTGGAATATCCAAAATGACTTACCCACCTGCGACAGGATCCCTTGGCACGGCTGGTTGAGCTGGAGCCACCCTGGGCAAGTGCCCTGGGATTGAGAATGTACTAGGGGCTCTAGACCTAAGAACCAGGCTCTGGGATAGGACAGTTGGGAGACAAAGCTGGAGGCTGACTTTAGAAGGTTGGGTGTCAGGGGACATCTAAAAGGCTGGGCCAGCTTGAAGCTGGGTGGCTGGGCCTTTCTTTTTTCATGGAGTCCTGGTTCTTTCTGTCTCCTCAAGCTTCTCCATGTGGTTTTGTCAGTGGGTTAGGTATATCTACACTTCCTGTGAAGCAGCTCAAGGCTCCCAAAGGAGTCAAGGCAGAACCTGCCCGGGCTTCTGAGGTCTCAGGCTCAGAACTGGCATAGCCTTGCTTCTGTCATACTCTGTTGGTTTCAACAGTCATGGGCTGGCCCAGATACAAGAGGGTGGAAGATAATTTTTTTGAAGATTGTATTTTTTTTTTTTTTGAGAGAGAGAAAATGAACAGGGGTGGGGCAGAGAGAGAAGCAGACTCCCTGCTGAGTGTGGAGTCTGATATGGGGCTCAGTCCCAGGACTCTGGGATCATGACCTGAGCCAAAGTCAGACACTTAGCCGACTGAACCCCCCAGGTGCCCCAAGAGGACGGGAGATACTTAACATCTCTTGGTGTGGAGAGTAACAATAAACTTGGAGTCATCTTTATTCTGCCCAACTAAACAGAATCTGTGTTAGTGGCCTATGGCTACCACCACAGACTTGGTGGCTCAAACAACAGAAACTTGTTCTCTCAACATTGTGGAGGCCAAATGTCTGAAGTCCAGGCTTCACATCAACAGGGCCCTGTGGCCTCCAAAGACTCTCGAGAAGGGTCTCTAGCGGCTTCTTGGCTCCAGCTGTCCCTTGGCTTGTGGTAGCATTGTTCCAGTCTCTGCCTCTGTCTTCACGTGGTTCCTTCCCTGTGTCTCTGTCTCACGGACACCCAACCACTTTCTCTATCTCTCTTTCCCCTTTTTTTCTTGTAAGGACACCAGCCATTGTATTTAGGGCCCATCTTATATTCAGGATGACCTCATTCAGGACCCAAAGACCCGATTTCCAAATGAAGTCACATTCGCAGGTACTGGGGATGAGGACTTGGATGTATCTTTTTGAGGGATACAACTCAAACTACATAGCAAGCATGACTCTTTTTATGTACCCCACTGAGAATATTTTGTACTCTCTGGATATGTGGCTTCATGTTTTAAATTGTTCCAGAAATTTTAGTCATTATTTTTTAAACTATTACTGTCTTTTTTTTCTATATTTTCTTTCTGGGTTCATGGTTATATACATATTAGACCAGGGACAACTGGGGGTGTATATGTGTGTAAAAGGCCAGAGAGTAAATATTTTAGGCTTGGAGGTCATACAATGTCTGTTATAAGTACCTAACTCCTTTGTAGTATGAAAGAGGCCATGGGTAATACATAAACCAATGTGTGGGGGTGTCCCAACAAAACTTTTTTTTAAGATTTTATTATTTATTTGACAGAGAGAGAGTAATCAGGAACGTAAGCAGGGGGAGTGAGAGAAGGATAAGCAGACTTCCTAATTAGCAGGGAGCCCAATGTGGGGCTTGATTCCAGGACCTGAGCTGAAGGCAGAGCTTAACAACTGAGCCCCCCAGGCACCCAATAAAATTTCTATGAGAACAGGTGGCCAACTGGAGTTGGCACCTGGGCCAGAGTTTGCCAACCCCTGTGCTAGCCCTTCTCATTCTTTTCTCCTTATCTGTCACACTTTGTTATATTTTCAGCTCTTTTTTTCTGCTGTATTCTGGGTAAGTTCTTCAGATGTGTCTTCCAGTTTATTAATTCTCTATTTAAGAGTGTAATCTACAGGGGCACCTGAGTGGCTCAGTTGGTTTAATGTCTGCCTTTAGCTCAGATCATGATCCCAGGATCCTGCAATTAAGTCCCGTGTTGGGCTCCCTGCTCACTGGGGACTCTGTTTCTCCCTCTCCCTCCATCCTTCCACCCTGCTTGTGCACTCCCTCTCTCAAATAAATAAGTAAAATATTTAAATAAATAACAGAGTGTAATCTGTGGTTTAACTTATCCATTGGGTTTTTTTTCAACAGTTTATTAATTTTTAGACATTCTGTTTGTTCTCTGCCCCCTACCTCTGACCCATTTCTACCAATTCATGCCCTGCCCAACAAATGAATGTTGTTCATTTATACATTATAAGTATATCCTTTCTTCATTAGATGTTTCATATTCATAGTTCTGCATGCCGTTGCTACCATAGAAACATCTATTTCCTTGGGATTCTGGAGTTGTTTCTTGTTTCTTTCTTTTTTTTTTTTAAGATTTTATTTATTTGACAGAGAGAAACACAGTGAGAGAGGGAACACAAGCAGGGGGAGTGAGAGAGGGAGAAGCAGCCCAATGTGGGGCTCGATCCTGGGTCTCCAGGATCATGACCTGAGCCGAAGGCAGTCGCTTAACCAACTGAGCCACCCAGGTGCCCCTGTTTCTTGTTTGTGTTAACTTTCATTCATAGTAACTTGCCTTCCCAAATATTTGTTCATTTTTGTTTATGAAGTTATGCTTCATTTTAATTTGTGGGATTCCATCAAACTAACTTGGGAAACTTTCCTCCAAAGAGAATCTACATCTGCTTTTGCCAATAGATGAGGAATCCCTCTTTCTTCTATGCCAGAGCACTGTGCAGTCCTTCGAAGACTTTTTTTTTTTCTACAATAAGAATCTCGGATTTCGGTCCCCCTAGGGGACCCAGCCCCACCCCTTCCTGTTGCCTTAGGTTCAGGCCGGTTCCTGCCACTCAGATTCCCAGTTACTCCAATCCTATCCCCCTGCCTTTCAGCCAACCCTTGAGTGTTCCTGCCCTGGTCCTTGGTGGTTCCTACTCAGCTTCTGGTCATGGAATCCTGGTGACACCCACCTGTCCCCTCCTTCCCTGCCTCTCAACCCTCTACCAGACTCAGCTTTCCCTGTTCATCTGTCTGTCTGTGTCCTTCTGTCTATTTTATCACATCCTTGCAAATTTCTTCCATTTCCAGAAATACGTCATGTCTGAGATATTGTGCGGGAACAAGTCAGCCTCAAGGCACCTAGTATTTCATGGTTTGAAGACAGCCCTTCTGTTAAACTCGGCTTATGTGGACATGCACACACTGGTAACTTGTTTCATGCCACTTTGGTTGGGGTGCTTGGGCTTGGGTGCAGCTTCTTAGAACTAATCCTGCTTATAAATGAAGGAACTTTGGTGCCTACCAGATAGGGATCTATGTGAAAGAACATATCCCTGGACACAAGATCACATTTTAGTTCACCTGTAAAGTTAGAATCACAAGGGACCCTCTGCAGGTGTTGCCTGGGATCCACCCAATCCCTTGATTCCTCATTTCCAGACTCAGTGTTGTCTCCCTGTTCTGTCCAGTGGACTATCCAGAATTCCCACCATAAGACTTGCTCAGATAGAATGTTAGGGTAAATGGATAAATAAGCCCATGCTTAAAGTGTAGGTCTTTCCAGCAACACTAGTGTTTTGACCAGGAGCAAGTCCAAAGGAAGGAGGCACTAGTCGTAAAATTTGGGAAACTGATCTTTTTGTTTTGCAGGGTCTGAGGGGAGGCTTATTGCAATTCTGAGCCACTTGCTGAACCTGCTAATTGAGACTTCTACATTTGGAGAGATGGCCTATAATTATTCCTGGCTTTAGTAACATGAACAGCTGAAACAATGTGGTGCAGAATCCTCTTACACATGACCCCCTGCTGAAAAAACAAACAACCTACTACACACTCACATTTATTTAAATCTCTGAACAGAGTTGTTCTCTGCTGAGTTATAATGAGGAGTGAGTTTTCCAAGGGTGTGATTTATGAGCCTTCCACAAATGGGTTTTAAATGGGGGCACTGACAGTTTCACTCCAGCTAGGGCTGGGCTGGGGGCCCTTCAGCCCAGAGGAGCTGAAATGATCTGGCAGGAGGCAGAGGGGAGGCTGGCTGGGTGGATCGGGTCACCACGAGCCAGGGGCATGCAGCCAGCCCTTCCTCTTCCATCTGTGAGCTCTTTCACTCAGCAACACTGGATTATTCGTTTTTGTTTCTCTCAAGGAAGAAATAACACACGTTGACATGAAGATTGAAGGTGGACTCTCTCTTGTGCCACAGACGGTCCCAGTGGTGGGAACATTAGCACTTTTTCCTGCCCATGCTTCTCTCTCCATAGAACTGTCTGGTGGGTGAAGGTTTGTATTTTGCATGATTTTTTTTCTTTTTCTTTCTGTGCTGTGCATTCTAGCCAGGAGAGTGAGGATGCACAGTTGGTTGAGAAATGGTGCCCTGGAGGTAGGCCCACATCCTAATCCCTGGACCCTGTGAATGTGACCTTGTTTGGATAAAGGACTTTGCAAAGGTGATCAAGTTAAGGAGCTTGGGATGAGGAGATCGTCCTGGATTATGCAGGGGCGCCCTTGGTGCCATCGTAGGAGTTCCTGGGGAGGCAAAGGGAGATTAGACACAAGGAGGAGGGGGCTGGCTAGAGATGGGAGCAATGCAGCCAGAAGCCAAGGGTCACCAAGGACTGCCGGGACCCCCAGAAGCCAGTAGAACAAAGGAAGGATCCTCCCGGGCTCTGGGTTGGTGGCCAGGGTCAACTTCCTCTTGCTCTATGGACTTCCACAAATGGAAGAGAGTGGAGGGTTTGTTTGACCCAAGCACACATGCCCCACTTGGGCCCGCAGTGCTACGATTCAGGCACTTGAGTCCACTTAGGTATTTTTCACCAGTTTCTGCTCACTGCATTCTCTCCTCAGGCCCCTGCTCCTCTCCCCAGCTGCTTGGCCTTTTCTGTTTCCTTTTGTCCCTTTGTTTGCATACATATCCTCTTCCAGCTTATTTCATTGCCTGTCCAACTTTGCCGTCCTTTGGGTTCAAGGTTGTCTTCCTATTTCTGCATTTGGTTAGACACTATAAGAGAAATTCCCTTTAGCACTTGGATAGGGAATTGGAAAGGAGAAAAAATTTCTGTAACAGACAAAATAGGCATCAGGGACCCTGTTTCCTTTGATATTTCAAGCAGAAGAAGAGACTTAGAGGGAAGAGAACTTAAGTGGCTTTTAAACTAAATTTTGTTGGATGAAGGATGGATCCAGGTCATGCAGTTGTAAGCCTTGCGTATAAATATTCGAACTGTGGGGCCCCCTTCTGGGGTCTCAGGTTTGATCCACAAAGCCAGACATGAGGGAATGGCCTCTTTTTTCAGATGAAGCAGCGAAGGCCCCAGAATGCAGGTGGAGGGCAAGAGAGAAGGTGGACCTTGCATTCAGCTCTGAATAGGACCTAGATGTCCCCTCTCCAGCCCAGTGGGGTCTGGCTGAAGTCTGCACATATTTCTGGGTGTCTGGGAGGGAGGTTTCCACAGTGCCAGCCACTGGGTCCCTGAGGTGAGGGGGTCCTGTGGGCATAGGCTGTGGGATGGACTGGAAGTGAGATCAGAACAAGGGTGGGGTTGTTGGGGGAGAGGAAAGTCACCAGTACCAAGCAAGGGGGTGATGAGAGTGGCCATACAGAAAATTGGAGGCTTCTGGGACTGCCTAAGATTTAAGTCTGTGATTCACCTGAGCAGCCTAAATTATCTGAAGAGCTACTGTAAAGTGAATGTGTTTTAAACGGGAAGTAGCTGGAATTTACCTTGACTTGCCAAGATCAGTATGTCCTCCACCAACAGAAATAGAGACTCGAGAGGTAATCAAAATCATAGAAAAAGGAGCATCTGTCGTCTGCCTTGCAAGCCCAAGGGTCAGCAAGGATCTTCTACTTGCTGGTCACCCTTGTCCCTCCACAGCCCTGTGGGACTGCCCTGCACCTGCCCTTGGGCAGATTCGCAGCTGGGGCTGAGGCTGGGAGAGGCCTGCGGAGGTCCCACGCACTGAAGACTCAGGTTTTTATAGCACTTCAGAGACAGCATGGTGGCATGCCGAAGCCATGCTGAGGTCTTCCTGGCAGCAGCTGTGGGCCAAAAAGGTGGCCATGGCCTTTGCAGGGCTGGTCCTGTCAGGGCTGGAGAACCACAGTTCTGGGCCAGTGAGGGCAACGGTGAATACGTAAGGAGCGCTTTTGGGCGCCTGGGTGGCTCAGTCGGTTAAGCATCTGCCTTCGGCTCAGGTTGTGTTCCCAAGGTCCTGGGATGGAGCCCTGCATCGGGCTCCCGGCTCAGCGGGGAGTCTGCTTCTCCCTCAGCCTCTGCACCACCCCCTGTGCTCTCTCTCTCTCTCTCTCTCTCTTTCAGATGATTAAATAAAATATTTTTAAAAAATAAAGAGCACTTTTTTTCTCCTCCTCAATCTAGCACTGATCACAGTGGGTGCCCATTTAATTCAGACACTGATAATACCAAATGTGTCTTTATCCTCAGGTGAAGAACGTGGTTTTACAGAGCTATGGGTCCCAAATCCCAACCCTAACAGCTGTAACCTGGGGAAAGCTGGCCCCTTCCACCCCTGAAAGAGCAATAGTGGTTGACATACTGGACCTGGGGGCCACAGGCCCTCCACGAGATCCCGGGGTCATAGCAAGGGCCCTAAGAATCTACATGAATGATATTTTGCACCAACACATCAGTGCCTCCAGTATTCAGATGTGTGCAGATGGTGATAATGGAATTAAATACACATTTATTTCAAGACCACTTGAGAATTCAGAGTTAATTCATTGTCATGGTAAATTCCCTCAACTAATGGGAGCTACAAACAGAACGTGTGTCTTTCGAGTGTGACAAAGTCAGTGTCTCACTTGCATCCTTTCTGCGTGCTCCGGCTGACTTCCAGCCGTCCAAGGGCTCACTGGCCCCAGCAGCCTTCAGGCCATAAGAGCTAGGACACTTGTACCCCTCTTTGGTGACCCTTCACTTGTGACTCTCCAGAGTAGGTGCATAAATACCCCAGGTCCCTCACCCCTTGCAAGGGATAATTCTGAAGCGAGTGTTCTCTAAGTTTCCCTGTTTCCCTGTGGAATTAAGCCCAGGTACCAGACCTGATAGCTGCTTCCCAGCACACCTTTGATCTTCCCCTTTTCACTGTTCCACTTCCTATCAGCCAGGTATATTTCCTGTGCCTCAGAATAATAAATCATGTGCCTCCAACCCCAGCCTCATGATCTGCCTCCACAAGTACTCAAACCAAACAGGGGATGTCTGAGCATTTTATTTTTTTCTCTCCCCTCCCACCCTTTTTTTGTTGAGATATAAGGTATGTACAATAAAGTGCAGATATTAAGCAAATAACTCAATAACTCCCTATTTGTTTTTTATTTCCAAGATTTTATTTATTTATTTAAGAGAGAGAGCAAGCAAGCATCAGTGGAGGAAGGGAGAGGTAGAAGCCGACTCCCCACTGAGCAGGGAGCAGGATGCAGGGCTTGATTCCAGGACCCTGGGCTCATGATCTGAGCCAAAGGCAGACACCCAACGACCAAGCCCCCCAGGCACCAGTAACTCTCTATTTGCATATCCCTCTGTAACTACCATTCAGACCAGCTATAGAATATTCCCAACACACCTGTAAGCTCACTCACCCACCCTACTAGCAATAATATCCTGAAAAATAACTACTATTCTCACCTCTATCACCATAGATGATCTTTTCTCTTTTTAGACTTTATACAAATAGAATCACACAGTAAGTACTCTTTGGGGGCATAGCTTCTTTTGTTTAACATTGAGTCTGTGAAGGTTATTGTCTGTAGAAATTGTTTGCTATTTTTTTACTGCTATGTTATATTCTATTATATGAATATCAGACAATTAAAAAAAATTCTTTCAACTATGAATGGACATTTGGGTTGTTTCCTTCTTCAGGCTATTCAGAATAAAGCTTCTTTAAGTGCATTGTGGTGCACCCAAGCACTCAGGTCCTATGGGTAGATATCCAGGAGCAGAATTGCAGGGCATACGCTATGCAGAGGTTTAGCTTGAGTAGATACTGATACATATGTTCCAACACATTCATAACAGTTTACATCTCCACCAGCAGCGTGAAAGTTCTATTTGCTCCAGTCTTTGACAACACTTGATATTGTCAGTCCTTTAAATCTTAGCCATTCTGGAAGCTCATGTGGAAAAAAAAAATTGGCCATTCCTGGAAATATGACACAATCACTGGCCATTTATAATTTGCTCTGCAATCTTGGAAAAGGGCTAAGTTCCCTGTAGTTCTGTCTCTCCTTCAGGAAATTGCGTAGATTATACTAGCTACCTCTGTCTACCCTGAAGATGTCTGGAGTTGCTGGTTAAAGCCTGATTAGCCTTCAGGGCAAGACTCCTTGGTGAACTTTTGGACCATTCTGGCCTTCACAAATTATCCCTTCCCTGGATCTGCATGCAGACTTAGAAAGCTCTTCTTTCCAGCTGAGCTTTTTGGGTGATGAGGACCATAATTTAAATAGCCTGTATCTTGCACAACACCCAGTACAATCTGGGGCAGTGTTCAACAACTACTTGCACCAGTCCTCTGACTTTCCGGGCTCACGACCAAATACCCTTCTCTGGGTAGTTATCTTAAGTATCCCCAGCCTCCACTCACTGAGGCTGCAGATGGAGGCTGCTTTCCTGTACTAGGCAGGGTGTGGTCAGGAAAACACGATGAGGGTGGGTTATCAGAATAGAGGCTTGCAGGAGGGACCCATGCATGAGGGATTTAGAGCCTGGAGCAGAGGTCCTTGCCAGCCACTGCTGTCCTTCTGGCTGGTACAAAAGGCTGCTCCTGGGAACACGGAAGGGACAGGAGCCAACTGCTGCCACTGACCGGAGTGAGGTGTGCGTGCCAGGGACAGAAAATAGGAAAAAGAGAATTCTAGTTCTTCCTCAGTCCTTGTAGTCTCCTATTGACAGAGCCTGAAAAAGTCACATGGCAAAGAAGCAATGGTCTCTATAGACCCCTGAGACAGAAAAGCTTACTAATTGGCCCAATTAGAGACTGTTTCTACTAGGTCATTCATTGTCCCCACCTTCCCACCTGGGACCTCCAGGCCTTGCAAAGTCCTGGGGTATAGCTGGGATTCCTCGAGTAGATGCCCTAACTTGTGTCCTCCCACTGTAGCCTCCTCATGCCATCTGCAGCCCACAGCCCAGAGACAGAGGTGCTTCCTCATGCGGCCAACCGGTGGGCTCAGTGAAGGGGGCTATGTCTAGGCCAAAGGTATCATCTTCAGGTGTAGTCCAGATCCTTGTCCTTGAGCAGCTAGGAGCGCTCATCCCATGCAGAAGACAGAATGCCCTGGCTGCCAATCCTGTCCCTGGGGAAGTAGCAGGCATGTTTCACTCTTAAATGCTCAGGGAACAAACAGTCCCTAAAACTGTAGAGGCTTATAACAATAAAGTTTTACTTCCTATGCACACTACATTCGCTCTGCCTCATGTTGTTCTCATCCTACGACCCAAGCTGAAGATCCAGGATTCTGCTTCCCTCCAGGACAAACTGGTTCTGTGGCAAGGAAGGAGCAGATGGCTTCACAAAGCTTTAGTTCAGAAGCCTCACACACCACTTGCACTCATATTTCATTGGCCAAGACCAGTGTGGGGTGAGGAGGTAGAATCCTCCCACAGCAGGGGCAGCAAGTACATTGAATAATGGCACAAGGAAGGCTGTAAGGCACACTGCCCATGCAGTGTCAACATACTACTCCACTGGGCTTCAAACCATCCAGAAAAGGCTCTCTTTCATGTTAACACACAGAGATTGATGTGAAAAGAGTAGCCATCTCACTAGTTTTCAAAGGGGCCAAACTATGAATTCCAAACTGGAATTTGGAATTTAGGAATGCCTTTCCCTTCCAAGATTACACTATGCTTTATAATGCTCATCTCCTTGTTCAGAGAGCAGGCCTGTTACTTGTCCTGCCCTCAGTTGGGTGCAATGACCTGAGACTCTCTGACTTGACTGGTCAGAGGAAACTTCTAGTATTCTGAAGGGTGGGCAGGGAGCAGACATTCAGAAAGAGGGTAAGTGGCTCACCATTCAGCGTGAAGAACAAATGTGCAAGGGGGGAAGGGACCCAAGTGTGCCACCATTCCTGAACAATCTTTCAACCAGTCGTTTCCAGCATGACTGTGGACTCTTTTTTTTTTAAGATTTTATTTATTTATTTTACAGAGAGAGATCACAAGTAGGCAGAAAAGCAGGCAGAGAAAGAGGAGGAAGCGGGCTCCCCGCCAAGTGGTCCATCCCAGGACCCTGAGATCATGACCTGAGCCGAAGGCAGAGGCTTTAACCCACTGAGCCACTCAGGCACCCATGACTGTGGACTCTTGCCTGCAGATCCCAGTTCTGAGACTCTGCATCTCTGTGGCAGGGATCCTTTAGTTTCCTATGACTTCCTTCCATCCACCTCCCTCCAGCAGGTACGGTTCAGTTTTCTCCCTCCTGCTAACTTGGATAGCACCTGTCCATTATGGGTTCACCTTCCAAAATACCAGGAATTTCTCCTCTCTTCTGGTGTTTCTTCTCAGACCTTCTGTTCTTGGTTTTCTATCACTTTAGTGGGATTTGAGGAGACCACAGAGATGAACATGCATATGTGGCAGCTGAGAGGTTAGCGTGTGTCACAGTATCTCCACGTCTAGGAGAGCCTAGACTGCCTCCCACGTGGAGGAGCCCTTCCTCCTCAGGGGCCTTAAAGGCCAGGAATGGGTTGGGGAGGGAGCACTGCGGGTCCTGTAAGTCTTCTGCTCTCCCTGGAGACCAACCAAAATGCTAAATGGATACTTATCCAAGTCACACCCTCTTGGATAGCCTGAGAGGAGAGCCTGAAGTGCAGAGAACCAAAGCAATCTCCTGCACTCCACAACCAATCAACGACATGGGGCAAAACGATTTGGTTATGGATGTAGTCAGGAAGAATGAGGTCTGGGCGTGGCCAGGGAAGAGCGAGGATGGGGTGTGACTAGAGAGAACTAGGTTGAGGCGGGGCTGGGGAGGAGAGGGTTGGAGCTTGGCCACTGAAAACAAAGAGTGGGCAGGGGCAGAGAAGATGGTTAGGGCGTGGCGATGGAGAAAAAAGGTCTGGACTAGCCAGGGAGATCGAGGACTGGGCGTGGCCAGGGACGATGACTGGGCGTGGCTAGAGAGCAGGAGGTCAGGGCGTGGTCAGGGAGAACAAGGACTGGGTGTGGCCAGAGAAGAAAGGAGACTGGGCGTGGCCAGGAAAGAACAAGGACTGGGCCTGGCCAGAGAGAAGAAGTTCGGGGCGTGGCCAGAGAGAAAGAGGTCGGGGCGGGGTCAGGGAGAAGAGGTCAAATTTTGTGGAACATGGTCGCTTTTCAACTTGAGAGTATTCACTCAGAAGTTCCTGCAAGGTTTTGTTAATTAAGTAAATGGAATGCATCAAATATGAAATGCTGTGTAATTTTCCTTTCTTTCCTCCAAG
>PITA01009931.1:14041-74801 GCA_004023965.1 Spilogale gracilis
CGAAACCAGTCAGAACTCCCATACTCCAAGAAGACTGGGAGATGGTTCCCTGCTGGGTTCTCCCTGTTATGTTCTTCCTCCAGAGGCTTCCAGCCCCCACCACCCGCACCCCTTGTTTGGCCCCCTTCTTTCTCATCCTCACCCCTGAGCCTTTGCTTCCCCTCCTTCTCTCCCGGCTACTCTTGCCCCTCCCAGAGCTGAGGAGCTGCTTCTCCTGAGCCTCCTGAGTCTGCAGACCTGAAAGCAGGTCACTCTAGGGTCCTCGGCTGGTACTGCCCCTCCTCTGCATCCAGCTAACTGTACAGACTCACTCGGAGTCCTGAGCGCTGGGAAAGCAGGGACCAGTGTCCCTGGACCATCGTAAGCACTGTGCACTGCGCGCACGCGCACACACACACACACACACACACACGGAGAATGGCCTAAAGAATGAGAAAATGGAATTCATACTAATTTTGCATTTCCTCAGTTTGAGTCTTGTCTTTCAGATCATAATCAATTTTTCATATTATTATTAAACACATTATCATAAAAATTTACTTGGGCCAATCGTTACTTCCTCTCAGTTGACTGGTAGTTTAGTCTAAAAATAACTCTTTGAGAGATGAGCAAAGCCATTAGGTAAAATTAATTGGCATAATTAAAAGCAAATTGTTTTCCTGGAGAGCCCAGATTTTAAGAGTTGGTCCTGAGCAGCTCTGCTGGGGAGCAGCCATTTCCTGGGGTTTACCCTGCTCTGCTCTCTGCTTTGTTCCCTGGCTGCTGGTGGTTCTCACTGGTAGCCGCGGTTAGTGGCGGTGACACATTAATTGAACCTCACTATTTCCAGGTGTGTGGCACACTCCGAGGTCACCAGTGCAGGGGGGGTTCATGTGTATTCAATTACCGCGGCGATATGAAGGAATGCAACCTGTCCTACGTTAAAGTGTCAATTACCACCCCTCACCGGGCTGCCCGTGAACTAAACCAATCAGTCCCCTTCCCCTTGGAGCACGTTCTGTTTGGACTGGGCACTCTGTAAACTGTGCGCGTATTGGGGAGAAGAGGAAACAGAACTGAGGGCTGTAATGGGTTGGTAAATCCATCTTGAAAATTCAGGCACTGTGCTCGCATTTGTGTCAAGACTGCTTTGTGGAGTGTTGTACGAGGCGGGGTCACCTTCTCGAAGCCGAAGCCGGGGATCGCCGGAGGAGTTCACTCAAGGATACAACCATATGCCGGGGGACCAGGGCTGTGGATAAAGTATCTCTTCTGATATATAGCAGAGTTAGTCTATGGGGCCAGCTTCTGATGCTTACCTTTTAAATGTTTACATTTAGCATTTTCATAAATAAAAAAACATATATCTACCTGTAAATTTTGGCCCCAAATATATTAATCAAAAACCATGATAATTTGATGGTTGAAACATGGAATTAATTTATATAAGAATTTTTAGAAATAGGCTTTTCCCTTTGGATTCATTCAGGTGTGCATGAGGCCATGACACCCCACCGCCACCACATGAGGCCCTCTTTGGAAGGATTTTTTTTTCTCCTTCCTTCTTTCCTTCCTTCCTTCCTTCCTTCTTTCCTTCCTTCCTTCCTTCCTTCCTCCCTTCCTTTTCTTTTTTCTTTTTTAAAACCTCCCTCCTTTTCTTAAAAGGTATTTTTCTTAGAAGTCAGTAATAGTTATTATAATTAGTATTTATTATACTGTCTTCCTTTTCCAAACTTGCAGCGATCAATCATGTTTACCCCTCTTTTAGAACTGCCCTGTATGGAATAAGTATTATTTCTCATAGCAACAACAAGAAGATTAACAGTCTCATTCAAGGTCACCTGACAAATTATTCTGTTTTAGGAATCACAGTGGCTTAAGCTCCATTATTACTTAGACAAACATGCCCACGTTTTCCCTCTTCATTACTGCTCCTTCACTTTTAGGTGCTGGTAGCCTTCTTCCCCATGTTGACCTGTGAGTCCATTCATTAGTCAGTAGATACTTAAATGCCTACTTTAAAATGTGTTAATTGTAGGAAAAAGATTCTTTGGTTGAAAGAATACAGATCGAATCCCAAACCTCAAAACCACACTGAATTCCCATCACTAAGAAAAGTGGTCATTGTTGACACAGCTTAATTTAATGACCATTTCTCCTCCTTCCCCCTCTTTCTGCATCTCTTCTTCTGACCCTTCCCTTCTCAAGGCCTCTTGCTGACTCATGTTGCTTTCTCCTCCAAATTTGGGAATTGGCTGCCAAATAACAGTGAACTCTGAAACTACTGATAGCCAACCATTTTTGACTCACAATGCTGGTGAGTTTCAGATGCTTCAACCTAATACAAAACTTCTACAGAGCTTCATGGCCTTTGCAGTTACAATCAAACTGCACAATACCCAGAAAAGAATTTTGAGAACAGTGCAATGCTACATATCTAAGGTGCATGGTACTGATTTAGTATTAAAGCAATGACCCATTTACTGCTGAAATTTATCAGTGATTTACTTATGAAAGCCCTCAGTTAGGATCTTTTCAAAGAAGCTGCCCCTCTCTCTCGTTTTGTGGGGTGGTGGTGAGTGGGATCTTGATCAAGGAGCACAGCCGGGCTTGTGCTCTCAGGAACTCTGCCGCAGAAAAAAGTAAGGTAAGATACCTTTGTGGATCAGCCTACCCCCAAAGAGAGAGCAAGTGAGAGCAGGTGTGCCCGGGGGGGGGGGGGGCTTCTGCCTGTCTAACCCACTCATCTAACATTAGTCTGACCATATCTGCATCATTATATGAGAGCAAAACTCTTTACTATGTGACCACATTGGTATTAATTATTTAAAAATGACAAAAGGCAAAGAAGAGAAATGTTCTGATGCTCTGCCCTTGATTGGGTTTTCTTGACTGAATTTGAGCAGCTGCCGACTCAGTCCCAGACACAGACGAGCTGGGAGCAGTAGAATTCTCTGGGCTTTCATGCTGGGGCTGCACCCAAGCCCAGTGCAGTCAGCTGGTATATGGGGCCCACAGCCCAGTGCCCCTGTTTTTCTGATGGCTTGGGCTCCAAGATGGGGCAGGCATCAGCTAGCTTGACCATGTGTCTAAGGTTGGGCTGTAGTAACAAAAGCCTATAGACTGGGACGCTTAAACAATAAACATTTATTTCTCACAGTTCTGGAGCCAGAAGCCCAAGTTCAAGGTACTGGCTAGTTGGGTCCCTGATGAGATCCTGCTTATTGGTTTGCAGACTGGTTTGTGTCTTCACATGCTGGAGAGAGGGGAGTGAGGAGAAGGAGGGAGGGAGGGAGAGAGGGTGGGATAGCTCTTTTGCCAGTCTTCTTATAAGGACACTAATCCTGTCCTTGAGGGCTCCACCTTCATGACTTAATTACCTCCAAATACCATCACATTGAGGATTAGGGCTTCAATATCTGAATTTTGGGAAAATGCAAACCTTCAATCCACTGCACGTTTTAACGAGGCAGCTTCATGAAATCCCCCGAGAGAACATACTGACAATCTCAGCCTCTGTCTCTTCTATTTAAATCGAGAAAACTTTTCCATTTTTCTTGTACATCTTTTAAATAATCTGTCTTGGTTCCCTAGAAAACAGAGCCTGAGGCAAGGATTAAGCACTAATGCTTTATTTGGGAGCTGCAATCTCAGGGGAACTGAGAAGCAATGCAGACAGAAGACATGAGGACAAAAAAGTTAGTTGGCAGGTATACTTATCAGCTCCATGGATGTCTCTGTGTGGAAGAGCAGTCTGTTGGAAGGAGAAAGGGAGAAGACCTTTATCTCCCTGGCTTCCCCCAATCTCCCGTTTCTGTCGGTCCACATCCACCCTATGGGGAGTTAACTTCCCTAGACAATCAAGTGTCTCTTCCCGCTCCTTCCCAGCCAGGAAGAAGTCAGACCCCATGCCCTGTAGTATGGATTTCATCCTACCTCAGTGAGTCCGCAAGGGGCAGGAGGAGGCAGAGACACGGGGCATGGAGCTGCCTGGCATCAAGCAGGAGAACCTCTTGGGCCCCGTGGAGTTTGTCTGCCTCTGAGGCCAAGGGGCCAGGAGGCAGGTGAGGCTGAGAATCCGAGGGGCATATTAGGGGAGTTCATTCACATGTTGATGAATGAATAAGTATTAGTGCCTCCTTGGCTTAGGGCCTATGAGGACAAATCATGCCACAGGCATTAATTACACACGTAATCAGGGGGATCCCAGCCTGGCATAAGATATACACCCAACAGCACCAATAAAATACCATAGGATCCAGGTGAGGCAGAACATTTGTTTAGAAGAAATGTCAACATTCATGAGTTTACAAATGCTTATTAGCTTTGTAAGTTTGAAGTTTTCACTACTGAGACTATCAAGGTGTTATTTATTTATTTATTTATTTAGACTTTAAATTTATTTTATTTTTTCAGTGTTCCAAGATTCATCGCCCATGCCCCACACCCAGGGCTCTGTGCAATAGGTGCCACCAACAGTGTTATTTAACCGGATTTTAAATGACAGGAAAAAAGCATTTCTAGTTTTTACTTTCCCAGTCACTGTTTCCACAGAGATTTGCTGAGAATTACTATGCCATACAGGGTGTTTTACTCAGGACTCACCATGGCCCTGTGGAGCAGGTTTACAACTCCTGTTGCATACAGGATAAGGTAACTTGACCAAGATTTTGCAACTTTCAGGCAAGAAAGGATTCTTTTCCAGGTTTCTGATTTCAAGTCTATTGCTGTGTATGATCTGAGGAAGTGAACAAGGGTACAGTGAATGCCCACCTGGCAATTAATTTTTGAGAGTGTATCGGGTGAGGGGTCCACAACTCAAGCATCTCTACCAGGGAGCCTCAGGTGCTGGTGAGCTTTGTGGGACACGGGTGAACCAAAGAATAGATGGTTTAGAAGTTAAACTGGCTCTGGCTAGTACCTGATTTTTTTTTTTAAGTAGATCCCCTTTCCTCTTTGTTTTGTTTGAATCAGTGTTAAATGGAACTGGCCTAGTTTTGCTCAGTGGAGGTAACAATAGGATGAAGGTGAATGTGGTCTGGAGGGTGGTATGGGATGAAGACTTCGCTGGTCCCACAGAGCTGGACAGGGACCAGCCTGTAGGTGATGAGGCAGGATGAGCTTGGAGCAGTTGTCTGTGAGGTCTGTTCTGCGACTTTGGGAGCCACATGGGATGGGGAGTAGGGGGTGGCTAACAGGATTCCTAGTACACCAAGAGCCATTGCATGGAGGAGACGGAAGTCCACAACCCTGAGGCAGCGCTGAGTCCCACATGAGCTGAGTGGAGACAAGTGGGCATTCTGGGAATTTAGATATGGTTTAAAGACCTCCTTTTAAAATGGTTTCCTGGTTTACGTGCCTCCTGGCTCCAAGAGTTAGAAGGCAAGTCTAAATATGAGTCAAAACGCACAAAACAAGATGCTCTTGCCGGGGTAATCTGGAGAGATCGTGTTCGCAAAGGAGTCTTCAGTGCGTTGCGACTGGTAAAACCAGTGCAATGCAAGAAGTTAAGGAGTTTGCATTATGCCCTTCATGGATTTTTAAAAGACATGGTATTTCTGCTGACAAATCCTTATCAAATCCAATATTCATTTTACCCTTGCCATGGGGGCAACTGTTACCATATCAACCACAGTATGAGGGGCAAGGAGTGCATTTGTGATGCCATTTCTGAATCACTGGAGTCTCCTAGCAGCTTGGGCAGGAGACAGGGGGTGGAATTGGGAGAGAAGCTGATTGCATGACTTTCTTCCCTACCCTGGGGGTAACCCGAGTCTAGAATCCTGGATTTTGTTTGTGACTTGCTTCTTCTCCCTCTTGCTTCCTCAGAAGGTGCTGTGGGCACGTCTCCATCACCCAGGCTGGCTTGAGATCAAGCCTGGAGTCAGGAAACCCCTCCTTTCTGAGTCACGGAGGCCTTTCCTTGGAGCCCCCTCCCCCTTGACAAATAAAACCAGGGCATGGAGATCATTACGCTGCACATTATTAGGCAAAATTGGATTAATTAACCTCGTCTGGCCTCTCAGCTTGGGAGACAGAAAAAAACGAGGCCTAGTTCAAATGCAGCATTTTGAAAATGTCAGCCATGACTTGGTGATAAATATTTATAAATATATATGCTACATATCAACAGGGTGGCCAGTGTATTTTTACATGTAAGTACACAAAGCCACTCTGTTGTTAACACACATTCAAAGCAGCAGCCTTGAAAGGGCCATTATGACTTGTACTATGAATGTTTATTAAGAATAATATGCAAAATGGGGCTCCATCTGAATGGGCCCATTGATGGGGTATCAGAGCAGCCAGGCTGGGATGGCGGATTGTCAGGAATGATAATAATGTTCCTGACGGGACACACCCCAGCCTGAGAGAGTGGTGTGATGTGTCACTGGCCCCAGCCACTTCTGGTTGTAGAAGTTTGTTCTGGAAACATTGACATAAGGCTCAAGCTTGCCCTAAACTATAGTTGTTTAGGACCTGAGTCATGGAGTCACATAAAGGATTTCCCCCCTTGAATTGAGGTCCACGTAGTAATTGGAATTTTAGATGTGCATCCCAACTAAATCCTTTCCTCCTCCCCACCCTCTAAGTAGGAAACATTTCCTGGGGAGTTTCCTCCATCTGCCTCCTCCCAGTCTCTCCCTTGCTTTGCTTAGTAGAGACTCTCCTAGCTTAATTTCATCTGGGCATCCCAGGATCTCTTCCTTGTTTTAGGAGACTTTCATTCATTTATTTAACCAATATTTATTGAGCGCCTAGTATGTGCCAGACATGGACTTAATGCTGGGGCCACAGTGACAAGTAAGATAGACATGGTTCCTACTCATCCTCCTGGGAAGAGCATAAAAAATAGGTCGACAAAGAATAAGGATGAACTTCAGGAGAGATGTGTCATCAAAAGCCAACCTGGTCCTATCAGGCAAGGTTTTGGTTGGGAGTAGAGGGGTGGTGTTTTAGGATAGGAAGTCTGGAAAGCATCTTCAGGAATGACAGGTGGATTGAGGGTGACCTGCATGAAGGAGCCAGCCTTCCACAGCCATGTGAACATTTGAGGCTGGAAGAATGTTTTAAACAGAAGGAACAGCAAGGGCAGAAGGCCAATGAGGTATGAACTTGGCGTGTTCAAGGATCAGAGAGATAGAAAGATTAGTGTGGCAGAAGCCAAAAGGGCAAGGGGCAGGTGCTCAAAGTATTCGGAGGATGTCCACCCTGGATGGTAGTCTTGGGAAATTGAAAATAGCTCCTG
This sequence comes from Spilogale gracilis, assembly GCA_004023965.1. Taxonomy (NCBI): domain Eukaryota; kingdom Metazoa; phylum Chordata; class Mammalia; order Carnivora; family Mephitidae; genus Spilogale; species Spilogale gracilis. The sequence continues at coordinate 21,270 of PITA01009931.1, forward strand.
GGATCCTGGCTTCTTTCAATCTAGAGTTATCCATGCTCAGAACACTTGGGAAAGCCAGGAGATATTTTTTAAAAAATATTTTATCTATTTATTTGACACAGAGAGAGATCACAAGTAGGCAGAGAGAAAGGAGGAAGCAGGTTCCCCGCTGAGCAGAGAGTTCGATGCGGGCCTTGATCCCAGGACCCTGAGATCATGACCTGAGCCGAAGGCAGAGGCTTTAACTCACTGAGCCACCCAGGTGGCCTGGGAGATATTTTTCACGTTGTTGATTCAAAATCTCCCTCATTCATTGTTTTACTTAGAAACGTCCTGGGAAACAGCCATATTCCATGGGTTTGGAGTCTTTTCTCCTACTCTGAATTTGAGTTTAACTCTGTCTGCCATAACATTTTCCATTACAGAGCTTAACAGAACCTTCTTTTTTGATCCCAGTTCACCTGGAAACCTCCAAGGTGACTTATTTCCCTTCAAATGCTCCTTGGTTCACTTATCACTCAGCATGGTTGAAAGATAAAATTTAAAGAATCAACTTTATTTATTGTTCCAAGAATAGTTGACATCACGATCAATATATCTGGACAGAAGCTATTAACATTTTAATGAGTTACTCAGTAATATTCCAAAGATGTGTCAACGAGTCATGGCCCCTTTGATTAAGGTTGTACTTCAGAAACTACTGTAAATATATATAGGAAATGTCCAGAATGAAGAGCTGTCACCCATCAATCCTGGGAAAAAGAGTGAGGATTCATGAATAAAGAAGCTCACAAGGTGACTGTCCCAAGGCTATACAGTTTACTCTAAGAGAAATAACCTTTGAAAATGCCTTTGACAAACAAAGAGGTCTACCTTTATCAGTTGTCAGGTGTGTGCGTTGGGGGGCTGGGGAGTGGTGCTGCAGATAAGGTGGGAAAGAAGTATCTTCATATCTTTCTTTTAGATTCAGATCTGGGACATGAATGAGGGGAGTATAAAACTTTGGAGGGGAAAACAAATTAAAAAAAAAGGGGAACTTATTAGAAAAGAGGACTGGGCATCTCTGAGAATGAGGGTCAGGGATGGCAGAGACCAACAGCAGGACTTGTACCCATTGTGCTTCTAGTCCAGTATGTTGAATGCTTTGGCATGAAGATCCTTCGGGTCTCCTCTCTCCCCTCCTTCATCTGACTCCCTAAAATTTCCTGTGCAGGTACTCTTGAGGTCTCCCTGGACTGGGGTCTAGACTACTATAATATAACGCTCACCCCTTCCCAAGGGAAGACAGATGTTAGAATCTGATTCTGACATTGGCCTCTCTCTGGCAGTGTGGTCTCTGGAAGGTTCAGTTAATTTTGTGTTTGTGCCAAGGTGAGAGGGCATACCACAAGACCCAGCTTACCTTCTGGTCCAGACACAGAACCCATGGTTTGCTCCTGGGATAGACCTGGGCTTGGAGAAAGGAGTGGAAGACTGGCAGGGATGGTAGGTTATTAATGATATTCATCACCTTGTGAAGGTTCTAGTGATGATCCACTGACTCATGGACCAGAGCACTGGAGATTGTGAACTTCAGCAGCTTGAATCTGTGGCAAGGAAAAGAAGTTGCTTAAGTAGGGGTGAGGTAAGGTTGAGGGTGAGCCAAGAAGGAAACCGTCCAAAAATGTTAATGCAATTCTGGTTTGGAAGGAGGATGTGGGGGTCAGATGGGGGACTGAAGGAAATTAACCACTGGACTGTGTTCCCACAACATGGAGTCTGTGAATGTCAAGGAAATTTAAGTCAGAAGAGATCCAGCATTTTCCATTCACTCTGCCATTTTGCTTTTATTTTTCTGTACTGAAAATAGGCAGACTTGGAAGTTTGAATGACCTGAATTCAACCTAGCACACCTATTTACTAGCTGTGTATTTACTCATCTGAATCTCACAGGTTCAGCATTTGTAAAGTGTGACCAATAATACTGTTGTTACCCTACAGAGTTATAATGAAAATCAAACAGGATAATGCATATATAGCACTAATTTCAGTCTGGTGCATGGCGAATAAATGTTGTCTAGATGGCAATCTGTATTGTTGCTAACAATGTGACATTAGGCTGTTCTTATTTCTTAGCTGATAGGAAAGGAAAAGATGAGTGGCACCTATAATACTTTCTATTCTCTCTTTCAGATAGCTAGCGAAAAATAGTTCTGGCAGGCAACTTAACCATTGATCTTATTTTCCCTAAGATGATAGGTCATTGGTACATTTATCCATTATTCTAAAATTTGACAATATTTTACTGAGTGTCTACAATAGACTTCTGGTTTTGTCAACATCATAGACTAAGCAGATACGGAATAGCTTTGATGCAAATGACCATAAAATCTGGACAACTGAAGCAGTTAAAAAGTAAAAGCTGAAAAAAATGGAAAATCCTGGTGCTAGAAACTCAAAGGGTATTGGAAGTCAGAGGGAAAGGAAAACATCTGTCAGTAAGGTCGGAACTAATGGGATAGAGTCTCACTTGAATTAGATATTAGCACTCAGGTTTTTTTGTTTGTTTGTTTGTTTTTGTTTTTTTTTAAAGATATTATTTATTTATTTGATAGAGAGAGAGAGATCACAGGCAGGCAGAGAGAGGGGAGGAAGCAGGCTCCCTGCTGAGCAGAGAGCCCGATGCGGGCCTCAATCCCAGGACCCTGAGATCATGACCTGAGCCGAAGGCAGAGGCTTTAACCCACCGAGCCACCCAGGCACCCTAGCACTCAGTTTTAACACCCACTCAATTTCCAGCATACTTAGAACTCAGACCCCCTCCATAAACTCAAGACTCTCTAAAGGGAACACCCTGTGAGTGGGGTACTCAGAGACCAAAAAGTTTTTTTTTCTACTCAAGGCTCTGAGTGGGGAAAAAAGTTATTCCATGAGAAATTAAAACTTAAAGCACAAGCTAGCTGTTTTTTTATAATATGAGTTTGCCTCATTTGTGTAATAATTCCTAATCTGAGGATTGACATAAAATTGGTCCCACAAACCAGACAACAAATAATCTCCTCAGAAGAAACAATCTCAGATAAAGATAAGCTCATAAGAACTCTAGGACAGGACATCATGAACATGGGTTGACATCAGAGTCAGCAAAAAGAAGGATCCATTTTATGTCAGCCATTTTGCCATGGGCTGGGGAAATTGCAAGCCATAGAGGGTACAGAAGCGCCTGGAACCTGGAGGATGGGTCCAAATTAATGGACCATCATAGCTCACCCTGTAACTATTTGTGGAAGAGGTAAGAGGTACTGGAGTGTCCCCAAAAGGTTTACTAGTATAAGGAATACCTGTGGCTTTAGTTTACCCAGTGTTCTTTCCCCTCTCTCCTGGTAACAACTGCTCCCTTATTTTGGTTCCAGCAAGGCTGTCAATCACATAGCCCACTTCTAGGCACAGTTGTGGACACCTAGCCTGTTTGGTCAATCCTAGTATACTATCCCCTGGTTACAGTGAGTGACCCAGAACCTGACATGGATATGGAGCCAAGGTCAGGGCCAGAGGGTCCATTCTTAAGGATTTATGTATAGATTCTGGAAGACTTAAGCTTTCTCTGCCCTTTAGGTTTGCTTACATAGACTAGCATAGGGCTGGAGCTATCTGTGGCTATTCCTCACACTTCTCCCATCCCTACCACCCAAATCACCTGCAAAAAGCCCATCTGCAGTAATAACAGTGAGAGCTGATGCTTATGGAGCAGTCAGTAGGTGCCAATCACTATTCTGAGAATGCCAGAATAACTCAGTTAATCCTCACATCAGTCTTATAAGATAGGCTATTATCCCCATTTTGCAGATGGAGAAGCTAAGGTATAGAGAGTAAATAAATTGTCCCAAGGCTACACAGGGAAAGGGTATGGAATCTAGGCTTAAACTCTAGTAGTTGGGCTTCAGAGCCCTGTGCCTGAACAATACACAGGGAGAAGCAGGAGCTTGAGAGAAACGGATAGATGGATAGATAGATGTGTAGTTAGCCAGACACATGAGGGATCTGGTAATAACACATGTGTCCCTGGAATCTCTGAAGCTAGCTCTAGGATTCCCAATTTTCCATACAATTAAATTCCCTTTTTTGTATCACTTGACTTGAGTTGTTGTAGCTGGCTTTATTTGCTTTACATTGTGTATGTCCAACACACTTTTCCATTGTCCTTCTGGTAGACCCACCAGTTTTGCCTTTGGGAACCATACCCAATTCTCAAAGTTTTCTGATAGAGCTTTCCCTCAGGTGCCTCCCCCACGGCTAAACACATGGATGCAGCACAAGACCCAGGCCTGGCTAGTCAGGGTGTTCTGTCTCCTGGCCAGTGATTGCTTCTGGGATGGCATGTGACTAAAGCTGGTGCCATCAACCTCCCTTGGAATTTGATTCTGCAAAGGATGTGGGAGATGATCTCTTTCTTCTGGACTTGCTGTGCCAGGAGGGTGGGCCCTGGAACCACTGGAGGGCTCCTTGGGCTACTCCATTTCCCACAGCCGACTTCTCCCCTGGGATGTCCCACAGTTGTCTCCTGCTCATCTTACTCCTGTCTTAGCTCAGCAGCTCCCCTCTACATCTATCCTCTCTCACCATTTATGATTGGAGCCCGGGCTTAGAACAGAGAGAGATGAATCCATCCAATTTTAGGTACTCTTCCTAGAACTGGAGACCCTTTAACTCAGGATGAGGCTTAAATAACTAAACTTTCTTGTGTATCTTCCTTCCTAGCCACCTCCCCTCTCTCCACTGCCTGGCAGGCAGCATGGGTCTGAGGCCTATGTGGACCCACAGAACCCTGTTATTCCAAGGCTCCATGCTTGGGGGATCAGCATCATGACCTGAGCTGAAGGCAGATGCTCAACTGACTGAGCCATCCAGGCATCTCCTTAATCAATTTTTAATAAAGGCCTCCACATTTTCATTTAGTACTGGGCCTTGCAAACTATGTAGCAGCTTCCTCCCTTCATATTTTCTCCTGTTTGTAGGGAGAAATGCAGCCAAATTGGTTTCAGTTGGTTTTCTTTTCCTTTCTTTGACTTGCCTAAGCCCTTCAGCAGAGGTGTCATCAAGCCAAAAGGGAGTAGAGGAGGGGAAGGAAAGGAAGCAAGAACCCTGAGTTAATCCCAAACTGGTTAAGTCTTTTCTGGAATAGTCAAGGGTGGACGGTTAGTGGTGGCCCCTCATCTGACGCAGGGGGTGTGAATGATGAGCTTCTTTGGGTTGAGTTAGAGCAGGAGTCTCTGGGGTGCAATGAGACAAAGCAGGGTTCCCCACAGAACCTGTGATTTAGTTCCTCACCAAATGTCATCAGGCTTGAGCCTGACGGAAATCATGCCACCTTAGCGGATAAGACTCAGTATTCGAGGCTCACCATGGAAATGGCAGAAACAAAAACCTGACTGCAAAAAAATAGCTCTCAGCCAATAGCTTGTTTCTACAAATTATAATTAAGCAGCTACTGGCACTTCCAAATAAACACTGTACCGATTTCCATCTCTGTGAAGCTTGATTTAATGCCTTGTGGCATCTGACATCCCACATCACTCCTCTAGCACTGAAACAAGAAACTCCATGTCATTCAACCCCTAATGCAGATGTGGAAGTCAGAGTGTGGATTCCCAAGGAGGCTGTTGTTATGGTTCCATTTTTCTTTTCTTTTCTTTTCTTTTTTAAAGATTTTATTTATTTATTTTTTTGACAGAGAGAAACACAGCTAGAGAGGGAACACAAGCAGGGGGAGTGAGAGAGGAAGAAGCAGGCTTCCCACCGAGCAGGGAGACCAATGCGGGGCTCCCTCCCCGGGCTCCGGGATCATGACCTGAGCGGAAGGCAGACGCTTGACGAATGAGCCACCCATGCTCAGTCTAAGGGGGACATCAGGGAAACAGGCGGGGCAGGAACCCCTGAAGAATATGTGTTCTTCCCTAAACACCCCAATTCTGAGTTACTGATGTTTCTCCTTGAGAGGAGAGACCTGAATGTTCTGGAATTGTGCCTTTCCCTCCTCCACCTCCCCCCAGCAAATTATGCTTATCAAGGCTTTTCTGTATATGAAGACGAAGATTTCACAGCTGGCCCCCATTCAGATGTTATTTTCCTTAAAAACATTTTTTTAAAATCAGAATCCAGGAATGTGTCATGCGTGTTGGAAAGGGATTTTCTTGAGACATAAGTACAACTTACAAAATATATCCATGGGAAATCAAAAGTTTAAAATCATGGCCTCTTTTTAGGTTGCAAATAATGAGTGTGTGTGTTTTTGGAGGTAAAATGCATGTAATGGTAAAATTAACTGTTATAGAATAAAAAATTCCATGGCCTTCACAATGTTGTGCAACTACTATCTAGTTCCAAAACCCCTTCATTGCCCCCAGAAGAAACCTATTAGGCAGTTGGTCCTTATTCCTCCCTCCTCCTAGCCCCTGGCAAACCCCAGTTTGCTTCCCATCCCTATGGATTTGCATGTTTGGGACGTTTCGTACAAAGACAATCATGCAACATGTAGTCTTGTGTGACTGGCTTCTATCATTCAGCATCATATCTTCAAGGTTCATCCACATTGTAGTGTGTACCAGAATTTCATTCCTTTTCATGGCTGAATAATATTCCAGGGTATGTCCATGGAGTGCACATAGCTTCCTTTTCTAAGAAGTAATTTGAGTCTGTCCTCTTGGTTTTCTGTGACTAGAAAATCTTGTTGTCACTATGTTTTCCGCCTGGTTTTATGCACACAAAGGAAGGTGTCTCCATGGTCAGGAAGTGATTAAGTGACACTGTAACACTCTCAACCACAGTGGCGCAGAGCACCAATGCCCAGAAGTTTCTGCAGCAGCACACGAAGAGTGTTAGGAGCAGAGGGAAATTCTGTTGCTGATGAGGCTTGTGACCTAGGCATCTTGACCTTGTGGATCATCATTACTAAGAATGGAGTTTTGACCTCACGGACTTTATTATTTTTTTTTTTTACGATTTTATTTATTTATTTGACAGAGAGAAACACAGCGAGAGAGGGAACACAAGCAGAGGGAGTAAGAGAGGGAGAGGCAGGTTTCCCGCCGAGCAGGGAGCCTGATGTGGGGCTCCATCCTGGGACTCTGGGATCATGACCTGAGCAGAAGGCCCAGACGCTTCATGACCGAGCCACCCAGGTACCCTGACCTCACGGAATTAAACAAACAGTAAGTAGAGAAATAAATTTGGGGCTGGGGCTCTGGCAGGTCAGGGGAAAGGTAATTCAGTTAATGTTCTTGGAGTGTGCTCCTAACATAAACTATTTGGGGAACTCTCTTGCTGGTGTGGATTTATGCAAATAAACAGAATCTCCTGTTGGGAAGGAGGGTCCTTCACCTCGCACTAGCTGTGATTATTTCATTTCATTTTGACGATGAAGGACTTGACTCAACTTTTCAAAGTTCTGCTCAAAATTTCCTTATGCCCCTTCTCCTTCCGGTGACCATCACTCTCATTGTTCCCAGCTGATGGCATTTCCTGTGCTCTGTAAATGCCATCAGATAACACCCAAGCATGGAACCGCTTTCCATCGATAATGTCTGAAAGCTGAGCCCCCTCTCTCCTCCCAGGTTGGATGAAATGGTCACTAAAGTCTGTTTAGTGTTTTTCTTTTTTCGACCAAGAAACATGAAAGTGCGTTTGGGATGAAGACATACGATTCTTGAGTGAAATGGGGTTTTATAAATGGGGGTGTTTGTTTATGGGTTTGAAACATTGAAAATCAATACTGTACCGGCTCTCAGGAGAAAAACAAGTTGTTTTTTCCTCCTAATGAAGTGTCTGAGACGGTCGTTGCAGAAACTAACGATGGGGGTTTATTTTTAATGGTTCCTACTGGGCATGTCAGGAGCTAACTCCCTCATGTGCTCTCCCAGTTTCTCTTGTTCTCTCTCTCTCTCTCTCTCTCTCTCTCTCCCTCTCTCTCTCTCACACACACACACACACACACACACACTTTAAAATATTTATTGCATCTTTGCTCTGTGAGCAGGACTCTGGGACTATTAAAAGTTAATAAACAAATATGATTCATGCCTGCCTTCTGCCTGTGTTTAGCCCAGGTCCCTGCACACAGTAGGTGCTTCATAAATGCTGACAGATGCGATAAATGTACCGCCTGCTTGGCTGTCTCCGTATTTCCTGGTTCTGGCGGTTCCGTAAGACTTCCATGTCTGCTAGCAGGTGGGGATGGTGAGAAGCAGACATTCTCAGCCTGGCCAGCAGCAGCGCCCGCCAGACAGGGAAGTGAAGGAACATGCTGATGGAATTCAGTGTGGCCGGCCCAGCAGCCCCGCTGGGGAGTAGGGAGCCCCGTGTTTCCTCTGGAGCCCCTCGCAGGCCCTCCTCTGTAAGGACCGCAGTGAGCACAACCAGGGTGGCCTGTAAGAAGGCCAAGCCAAAATGGCGGAAAGAAAATGCAGCTTCTTCCAGGGCGACCAGTGGTGTTCCTGATGGCAATGTCATGGATGGCTTTGCCGGAGCCAGAAAAGGCTGATTCTCGAATTCATGGGAAGAAGGAGCCCTCATCCACTCTTACCTATTTTGCCCCAGATCAGAGGCTAGCCCAGCTTCTGGAACTTTCGGAAGCCCCGAGATCAGAGGCTGGATGGCCAGCTGTGAGCACCCAGGGACAATTCCCTGCTTCTCGGGACTGGGCATCAAGGGGGTTGCTCTTAGCTGAGCCAAGGTGTGTTTCAGACAGGACAGAGGTCACACAGAGCTGTGGCTTCAGAGCCAAAGGAATTTTTTCAATGAATGGACTATGTTCACTCAGTCTTGGCTAAACTTTTATTTATTTATTTTTAAAAAAGATTTTATTTATTTATTTGACAGAGAGAGAGATCACCAATAGACAGAGAGGCAGGCAGAGAAAGAGGGGGATGCAGGCTCCTGCTGAGCAGAGAGCCCGATGTGGGATCCAATCCCAGGACCCTCAGATCATGACCTGAGCTGAAGGCAGAGACTTTAACCCACTGAGCCACCCAGGCACCCCTTGGCTAAACTTTTAAAAGAACATTCATTTGGGGGACACACAGGTACATGGCTGAGGTCGCCCTGACTTAGGCCAACAGTTGCAGGGGGATTGATGTTGCTTGTCCTCACTAAGGCAGAGCGTGAGTGTATCTGTGGAGCCCACCAGGCGCCTAAGTCTACACGGAGGTTCTAGAACAGTTTCTGCGGGGCTGCTTAAGAGAACGATTCTTAGTTCATTGGTGGTCAACCCAGGATCATAAGGAAAAATTAGAGATAACTAATGATAATAATAATAATAATAATAATAATAATAATAGCGACCCAATAGGTTGGGTCTGTTACCATGACAAGAAAAGGTTTATCATGTCAGTTGTTTCTCTGATTTGGAGGAAAGTTATGAAATAGAAATGATACCTGTACTAGGGCTTTCCAGAAAAAGAGAACCAACAAGATACATACAGAGATGGGGCAAATTTAGGATATGTATATAACCAATAGGATATATGTACGTAACGAGAGACAGGAAGAGAGAGGAGAGAGATTTAAGGAATCACAGCAAATTTAAATGTCTCATTACTAAATAATGATTTAGTGTCATTTCAATTTCTTACTTATTAAGGAAGTATTCATTTATTTATAACGTTGTGCTCATCTTCTCAGTTGGAGAACCCCTAGATCAGGGTGCTGGCCATGCGGCCACCATACCCTGAGCAGGGCTGTCCTTCCTCCCAGGTCCCTGGTGGCCCACTTACCTCTTGGGGACAAAGCCACACAGCACTGTCCTTTGGATGCCACTCAGGAAATAAGTGGGAAGGAGGGTGCAGATGGCCGGTTGTCCACCAAGAGTGGACAGGCACCGTCCGCCTGTACCCCCTGCCTTCCTTGCAGTGAAGTGTGGCCATGGGACCACACTCCTGTCAGTGGAGTGTGAGTGGGGACATCAGCATATGGGTCTGGGACCAACATCTCGCATGGTCCATACTCTTTCCCCTCCTGGCTGGCTGCAGCCCAGCCTTTGGGGCAACTCAGCTGCAGGCACTCAGACAATGAGAAAACCAGTGGGGAAGGGGGAACAACACAAGGGTAGAAACCCGGGTTTCTGTGTGCCCGTGTGGAGCTGAGCTGCTCTAGCCTCTCGGAACTCTTTGTAAGAGAGAAATAAGCTGCTGTAGTCTAAATCCACAAGAACTAAGCTGTGCCCTAGCTAATAAAGAAGACATACACTGTGACAATGGAGCCACATGGGTCTGAGAAAGAACGTGAAGGCCTGATATATGGAGTTTACAAGTTGGATATCAGATTTTTGTAGCTCAAGATGGTTGTAGAAGGACAGAGAGTGCCTGGTGTAGGCCAGGCAGGCAACTCTGGGTGTCCCAGGGTGGCAGAAGAACTCCACAGAAGGTCTGTCTGCACAGGGGCCCAGAACACTGGCCCAAGGTTGTGTAGACTGAGCTTGCAGGCCAGGTAGCCAAGGGTTGAGCTGGCAGTTTGGGTCTGTTACCATGAACCCAGGCCTCAGGGCCAAAACAGGAAGAGGTTGATAAGATCAAGTCCTCAGGTGATCTGCAGAGCAGTGTCTGGCCCAGGCCCAGAGAGCCCATACAGCAAAGAGACCCACCGAGGAGATGCTGTCGATGTTCTTTTCGAGAAAGCAAGGCAGGGAAGGAGCATTTGCTGAACACCCATCAGATGTCAGGCACCATGTGTCTATGATCTCAATTAATCTCCAGTAGCCCTTGAAGTGGGTATTATGCACACTTTATAGGTGAGTAAACCGAGACTCCCTTGGCCAAAGTCACCCTGTGTGTGATGGTTAGTTTTATGTGTCAACTTGCCTGGGCCATGGGGTGCTCAGTTATTTGGTCAAACATTCTGGGTATTTCTGTGGGGTGTTTTAAGATGAGATTATTTTATTTTACTTTAAGGTTTATTTCTTTGAAAGAGAGTATGTGTGAGCACAAGCAGCACAAACAGGGAGGGGGCAGAGGGAGAGTGAGAGAGAATCTCAAGCAGACTCCTCATTGAGCCTGATGTGGGGCTCGATCCCATGATCCTGAGACCATGAGATGAGCAAAAACCAAGAGTCTTATGCTTAACTGACTGAGATACCCAGGCACCCAGAGATTAACATTTTAATAGGTAAACTGAGTTAAGCAGATTGGCCTCTCTAGTGTGAGTGGGCCTTATCCAACCAGTTGAAGGCCTGAGTAGAACAAAAAGGTTGACTCTTTCATGAATAAGAGGAAACTCCTCCTGCACAACTGCCTTGAGCTGGGTCTTTTCCTGCCTTTGAACTTGAACTGAAATGCAGGTTCTTCTTGGGTCTTGGGCCTACCAACTTTTGGACTGGACCTATACCATCAGCTCTCCTGGATCTCCAGTTTGCCAAATGTAGATCATGGAACTTCTCAACCTCCATAACTGCATGAGCCAATTTCTTATAATCAATCCCCCTGCCTCTCTTTCTACACATACACATACACATGCACACACACATGTACTCTGTTGGTTCTGCTACTCTAGAGAACCCAGAACCCTGGCTAATATACACAGGGAGTTGGGAAGCTGTAAGTCTATTGGCTTGGGTCCTATCTGGAAAAGCTTTCCACTTTACCACATGGCCTCAGCATATGCCAGGAGACTGGAGTTGGTTTTTCAGCTAAAACAGTGCAGGCTTGCTTGTGCTGGGCTGTTGAAGGACTCTCACTGGTTTTCAGCCAAGGCTCTGTCACTTTCCGCATCTTTTGGCAGGAGTGTCTTCTCCAGATGGCCTGGAGTACTGAGGGAAGGGGATGTGTAGCCCCCAGGACAAGGACCCAAGTAGCCAGCCTTCTTGTGGGCACTGCTGCCCATCTACAAGGGGTGGAAAGGGCTTTAGTGATAGGAATCCCAGGTTTGAGATCCTGTCTCCTCCCAGCCACAGAATCAGAGGGTTCCAGCAAGGTACTGTATGTCCTGGAAACAGGAGGAAAAATTAATATCTCATGTGCTATAACACCCTGCACTAGGGAAGCCTTGACTCAAGAAAAGGGAGTTGGTCCAACAAAGACATTGGGTACCTCCCATGAGCAGGTACTAGGGGTTCTTTGGGAATAAGGCAGTGATGGGACCCAGAGAGGCATCAGAGAACTTGGCCACAGACCATGGGGATTCTGTATTAACTTACTAAAGTGGTAGAGGAGGCTGACCCTCTGAGGGACACCTAGAAAACTCTTTTGTCCTTACATATTATATCCACTAACTTGATGTTCGGCTATTAGAGATTAATTCCTTTGGACATGAAAGACTTTTAAAGATGTTGAGACTCTTGGAAAAGTCTTAATATCATCAAGGAAAGGTAATACCATGAGCCATTGCTACTTGAGTGTCAAGGTTAGTAAATACCTGAGCAAGAGTGTACAGGATGTGTGCTAAAATGAAAGGACATCAGGAAGGGCCAGAGCCCAAGGAGGAACAGAGGATGCTCATAAAAAGACTGTTGGTGGTATGATTTGCACAGCACTGACACTCTCTGGCCCTTCACTTCTGGAAGTAGCCCAACCACATTTGGCAACACCTCCCTTTTCCTCCTTGTTGTTTACATCTATACCTTTGTTCATTTTTCCAGTCTTTGGAGAAAGTATTCCATTTGATGCTGAAGAGTAAACCTGATTGGTTTGTGCCAGTTAAGTCTGGTCCATTTTTCCTTGCAAAGGACCGAGTTAAGGATGAGCTTGGGACTCAGGTCTGGCCCATGAAATACTGGATAGTGGGGCAGGGGGCATTTCTCAGAGACTATGGGAAAGTTTTCTTGCTTTTGAAGAGTGATGGGGAGAAGACCATACCTCCTCTCACACTGGGCATCGATGTAGCTGGGTGAGAAATGCAGCAGGATAGAAAGACCCCAGAGCTTGTCACTGTGACTCTGTTGAGACAGAGAACCCTGAAGCTACCTCATCCAGCACCCTGATTATGTGAAGAATGCATCTCTTCATTGTGTACACCACGTAGAACTTGGTGAGTGTCCACCCATTTTTTGAACAATTGTTTTTTGAGCATCTGCTACATGCCCAGAATTGCATATATTCTGGCAGTAGAAAAAGAATATCAAACAATAAGCATGATAAATAAGAAACGGGAGTAGTAGGTGAGTGTAAATAGGGTGGTTAGGGGAAGCCTTATGGAGAAGGTGACTTCCAAATCCAAAGCAGCATAATGAATTCCCTCTGTGAAGGCTTATGAAAAAAGACTATCTAAAATTAATGATTTGAGCTCTTTCTAGGAAAGGTTCCTTCTAAATAAGTGGTTCTCAGCTGTGGGTGATTGGCCTTCCCCTCCCAGGGACATCTGGCAATGTCCCCAGATGCTTGTGATCATCAGGACTGAAGGAGATACTGCTGGCATCTAGAGAGTGGAGGTCAGGAATGCAGCTAAATATGCTACAAGGCATGGGACAAAACCATCAGCACCCAAGTGCCAGGGTTTGGAGCCCTGATCTAGATAGACAGACCAGCTTCTGCAGCAAACACTGGGAAACCAAGGTGCATCCATCTGTCCCTTCCCTGGCAGCTTGGGCTGAAGGGTGGACCACACAGAACTCAGCAGGAGCAGATGGGAATGCCTGGTGCACTTGGACCTTGCAACCCAGCACATTTCGCTGACATGGGATAAGAAAGAGGAAGATGATGATTTGCACTAACTGGACTTACAGCCAAATAACAAGGGAAGGAGAACGAAACACATCCCGAGAAACTGTTTATGGAGCAGGAAGGGTTTAGTGACTTTACTGCTCAGATTACCATTCGGATATCAGTTTCATCATCACCGACCTCCAATTTCCTGTTTTGCTTATCTTAGAATTACTTTTTTTTATGTTTGAACAGCCCATATGGCTTTGGCTTCAAGTTGATTAGATATGGAACTGGTTTATAATGGATTAGAATGCAGGATTTGTTTGCTTTGTAATATTTTAAGAACGAAATGAAAGAAGCTGCAATGATGGAGAGAGATATTATATATTTACCGTCTTACTCTTTTTTCATTACCGGAAAAGACAACTATTTAGGAATGTGGATTATGGCTCTTGGTCACTTTTTGATTTGTGTTTCACTTTAGGGTTTTCTTGAGTTACAAATCCCTACAGATTTGTGGGACTTAAGAGGTATACTTGCACATTTTTTTTTCCTTTTAGCCTTTTTCCTTTTTTTCCTCCTCATGGAGTTGGTTTTCTTTCCTCTTTGTTTCTGTTTCCCTCTAAGCCAATCTGTGTGCCATTCTTTCTTGTGTTGTCTGTACAGTTGGAAATATTGTTCGATTTAGTCCTGTGAAACTGATGACCTGTTGTCCCGGGTGTTAAACACCAATTCACTGTGCATTGACATTCAGCATCTAGACATCCTACTTCAGCTCATTTTTGGTAAATATATTTTTTCTTGATCATTTCAAAGTACCATGCAAAGCCACATCCCGCGTTTTGTTAGACGCCTAGAACGGCATCATGTGCCATGCAACGGCTTTGTAGGAAAGCAGAGGAAGGCTGCACATGCTGGTCTTGGGGCAAGGAGACCATTGAGGCAGGTCTACACACACCCTAGTGACTGAGAAGATGGCCTGCTTTGGGGACAAAGACTGAGAGCTTAGACTTCTGGGGCTTTCTGGGTCTCAAGGTTAGAGGTCTTTGGTGAATTTCAACATAATTAATGTTAGGAATCCCTACTCATTGCTAGAAACAGTATGTGTAGCCATGGAGAACTTGGGATCGAGGATGTTTTTTTTCTCTGATTGCCCTGAGCCCCCACTTCCAGCAGTATGACCGCACCAGTGTGTGTGGGGCTTGGTAGGCAGTTGCCCTGGGTTGTATTTCCCTAAAAGCTATGTTCAAGTCCTAACCCCTAGTACCTGTGAATGTGACCTTACTTGGAAATAGGTCTTTTCAGATGTAATTAAGATTAAGCTACAAGAAGCCAAGACGGGACACAGAGAGCACCGCTTGAGGCACAGACGCAGAGGGAAGATAGATGGTCATGTCACAACAGAGGTAGGCTGCAGTTATCCAGCGGCAAGCCAAGAAACCCTGAGGGTTGCCAGCACCCACCAGAAATTAGGAGAGGCATGGAGCCGACTCTGAGTCCCCAAGAAGGAGTCAATCCTGCCAATACCTTGATCGTGGACCTCTTGCCTCCAGAACTAAGAGAGAATATATTACTGTATTAAGCCCTCTCGTTGGTGGCACTTTGGTATGGCCCCATTGAGAAGCTATATAGGAGCTAATTAAGAGCAATAAAAGATTCTCTCATTTGTAATTTCTAGGAGAAACTGAAAGCCAAACATAGTACCCCAGAATAATGAAATTGGAGTTATTTTAAAAGCTTAGGGAAAACTTTGGCCAACTGGATCCCATGAATTGATCAATAAAGACAGTAGGAGGTAGAAGACAGGTATTTGTATTTTTAATCAAAACAAAGAACTAAGAAAGGCACAGATACAACTTTTACTTTCGATTTGATCCCTGGTGTTTACTAGTTTAGCTGGAGAACTGGTCAACCTGGACAAGAGCATGCAGATGACCTTTGAATTCTTATTTTACCACTGCCATTGAAACCAATTGTTCTTCTTTTTTACTTTTTCATTGAAAAACCCCTCTTAGGCAGCACTGTTTCTCTTGCTTCTCACAAATCAGCTTTGATGCAGAAACTGAGAGTAAATTAGTTGATAGTAAATAACCTGTACTCATTCTCCATTGCAGCCCCCTTGGAGTGGAGAGCACATCCAACTGTCTTTTGTGTTAATCACAGGAACATAGGCTGTTAGACATAGCTATCCCTAGAAATAATCACAGGAACACAGGCTGTTAGACATAGCTATCCCTAGAAATAATCACAGGAACACAGGCTGTTAGACATAGCTATCCCTAGAAATAGTTCTATCTCCAGTCCTCAGTATGTTGAGACCACCCCCCATCATGTATACAAGGCAGAAATAAATAAAAATAGCATTTCTGCATCAGGCATGAGTCTAGGACTGTGGAACATTGTTTGTGTGTGTGTGTTTTAAAGATTTTGTTTATTAACTTGACAGAGAGAAACACAGCCAGAGAGGGAACACAAGCAGGGGGACTGAGAGAGGGAGAAGCAGGCTTCCCGCAGAGCAGGGAGCCCGATGTGGGGCTCGATGTGGGGCTCGATGTGGGGCTCGATCCCCGCTCTCCAGGATCATGACCTGAGCCGAAAGCAGTCGCTTAACCAACTGAGCCACCCAGGCGCCCCTTGTGGAACATTGTTAAATTCCATGTCAGTGCCTTAAATCTCAACACCCAGGGTCAACTCTGATGGCAGTGGGTGGCCCTACAGCAATCTGACCGTGTCATACTGGTTCATCAGGAGCCACTGTATCAATGGACTCCTTAGCCTGGTTACGTTGTAGCAATGATATATGTGGACACCAGCAAACTGTATGGGCTACTTTGAGTTGCTTGGGTGCATTAATTTCAGGGCTTCTAATACCCTGTCAACAAAATGCTGGTACACTTTGGACAGATGACAAGTGTCTACTAGGCACCTGAGATATGTGCTAATTCTAACATTAAGGGGGCATCCTTAGGGATTTTCTCCAGTGCTGTGGAAGCCCTTAGAGAAATACTTTAAGTGGGCTCACACCATAGGTATGTGTTTCTTGGAGTTGTTGGATGGGAAAGAATCCAGTAGATGAGATTAAGTGGCCTATGTGGGGGGCAGAGGAGAGGGAGACATGATAGATATGATACGATAAAGAACAAATGCTTCACAATTCCAGTTAGCTCATCCAAGCAGCTGGTCAGGCCTACATGGTAATAGAGATCAGAGCTACCTGTATTAATCAATCCTGTGGTTTGGCTAATAAATATGAATGGCAACCAAGGAGCACCACATGTTAAATGGAAAAATGACCCCGAATCAGAGGACCAAGATGGTTAACAAAATAATTGAAGTCAAAGAAAGCACAACCTAGGCCCCAGATAAGAACTCAAAACAAAATTCTTACCCAAAACTTTAATAAGAAACTTGGAAAAATTTTAGAAGATATTATATCTATAAGAGGATAATGGCTGCTCTGAAAAAGGAGTAGAGAATATGGAGGAATTTTTTAATATTAAAAATATTATTATTGAAATTAAATCTCTAATAAAAGACTCAGATAAATAAAGTAAAGGCAATCTTCCAGATTAAAAAAAAAAGGAAAATCAGGAAGAAAAATGTAAATGATAGGAACACCAACTCAGTAGTTCCAGTATTTCATCAGGTGGCATTTCAAAAACACAGAAAAAGAAAGGTTAAAGGAGGAAATAATTGAATGGAATTTCCAGAACTTAAAAAATAAATCTACCAGAGCTGAAGAGAAACACAGGCTCAGCTAGAAAGTGCTCAAATGTTGGTCATGTTGAAAGGGTCAAGTCTCACACCTAGACTCATCCTTGTGAAATTTCCAAACAAACTAACCTAAAGAGAAGATGCTAGAAACTCACAGAGGGCAGCTCTGTACAAAGAGACCAGAGTCAGATTTGCACTGGATTTCTCATCAATACCAGGCGTTAGAAAACAGTGGGGGTAAAGCCTTCACCGTGCTGAAGGAAAATGATTTTAAACAGAATTTTAACATGTTGATCAAATGAGAAGGCAAAATAAAGACATTTCACATGTGAAAAGACTCAGAAAGTTTTACCTTCCATATAATCTGCTGGAAAAATTACTTAAGGATATGCACCAGTAAAATAATGATAATAATCACTAGCACTCATTTAGGGCTTACTAAATACCAGGCACTGTTTTAAACAATTTACATGTGTAATTTCACCCTTATAATAACCCTGAGTTTGGTTACAATTTATTATCATAATCCCCATTCTTGTACAAAGAAACAGGCAAGAAAGATTTGGTAGCTTGTCCAGGGTCATGCAGCTACTATGTGGAGGCTGTGGGAGGTGAACGGGGAGGTTGACTGGGAGTTGGCTCCAGCCTGGCACTTACCCACCATGAAGCATGGACTCTTGGAGCTAGATAGAATCCAAGGAAGGGATGGCCAGTCTGCAGACACAAGTGATCCTCACCCAGGAGGAAATGGAGAAGACATGTCAGGATGAGAGTCACTCATGGATCTTAAGGGCAAGCATTCCAACCTAGAACAAGAAGAACAGACTGTGAAAGTATGACTTTACTGTGAAACTAGATTCTCTTAACAAGTATGTGATTGAGGAACCTGGATGATCTTACAAGGGGGTGAAGGAACATGCTTCTTTTGTGAATAAATATTTAAAAATATGGTTACAGGTCTATCAAAATCAAGAACTATACAAGGATGTCATGGTTCAAATGTGGAGCAAATTGAAATGGGGGCATGACTGGAACTATCGATGAGGGGTAAGAAGAGAGAATCCAGTTGACCCTGACACCTGGCTCAGTCTCCCTGGGCAAAGGGTGGCATTTCCTTCTCCGTGTTTGAGTCATATCATGTGGTTGAGAGATCAATATTTGCATAATCATGGCATAGTAAACACTCCTTATTGGGTTTGGGATTTGAGAACAAATTTTTAGACCAAACTGTCAGTTATTGATCTAAATGGAATGCAGATGATCAAAGCTTGACTTGGCCGAAAGAGAGGGAAGAGATGGAATGAAGTAGAGAGACCACATTTCTTTCTCATAATCATGCCAAGTCCAATATTACAGATAATATTGGACTCTTGATGAATCAAGAGGTTTTTAACGTATTATTGAAAGCAGAGTTTCTTAACCTTGGCACTGTTGTGATTTGGCTGCATAATTCTCTGTTGTGGGAGCTGTCCCATGCACTCTGAGATGTTTGGCAACATTGCTAGTCTCTACTCACTAGACATCAATAACACCTCCAAGTTTTAACAGCCAAAACCTCTCTCTAGGCATTGCCAAATGCCTCCTCCAACACACCCAGGGGGATTGTTCCTGTTTGAGAACTGCTGGTTTAGAGTTATAAATATAAACAGTAGAAGAACTCAAAGTGAAATAGAGTCAACAAAAATTGTGAGAAGGTGGAGATTTTGCAGGTTATAGATAAGCTAACTCATTCATCTCTCATAGCTGTGTTACACAATTTGGTCTAAAGTTGATAAATCAAGAAAAAGCACTATATTTTCCATGAACATTTTGAAAATTATGTGTGATAAAGTATAAAATGAGGCTCCTGGAGCTAGGCTATGTGAGGAGACAGAATGGAAGCAGAAGCCCACACATGCAGAACCATGCTATGACTATAAACAACTTACTGCCCTAAACCGTGACACCATAAGACACTCCAAGCTCATTCAGGTTGGTGTTCTTTTTTGTTTTTTTTACATTATTTTATTGTTTCCGTGTTCCAAGCTTCATTCTTTATGCCCCACACCCTTTGCCCCATGCAATATGAGCCCTCAATACCCACCACCGGGTCTGTGTTCTTAACAAGACCATGGGTGTGTTGTTCCGGCAAGTTGCCTAGTTCACAAATTAAATGATTCTCTCAAGACTCCTGCAACAGGCCTATGGATGAGTCCATGCCAGTTCCTGTAATTTTACTCTTCCTGACTCCCCACCTGAGCTGTTCTACAGTTTCCCTATATGTTCTCCAATTTAAGCTAACACACCTAGCTCTGTTTGCCCACAGGTATATTCCCAGTGGTCTTGGGCTTGCAAGCTTTAACATATGACACCTAATTTAAAATGTGAAATCTGGCCATGTTGGGTGATGGTGATGTGTGGGAGTGAGGTGAGATTTATCCTGCATGGGTCCAAGGAGGCCCGGGAGTGGATGTGCCAAGAGCCAGTGGGGCCATGACTCAGGATGGGATATTTGACCTGGCCCTGCATCCCTGTCATTCATGACCTGATGGCCACCATCTTGATAACTTCCTGGGAACCATGAGCTAAGTTGCCCCCAGCAAGGATCTGCTTTTCCATCCTTCCTTCCCACACCCGCTTCCCCTCAGGGTCTTGTTTTTGTAGGTGATTTTTCTGTGTGGCTGGGGTCATATAGCATTCATGGCCACCCAGGGATATGGCCTGCCGCCATTCTTGCCCAGCAGACTGGCCTGCTCACACCAGTTACCCACCGTGGTTCGGGGCCTGTGAAGGGAGTCGGGAAGTCAGCCCTCCCCTGGCACCTCTGGAACAAAAACTTATACGACCCCATGAATCTGTGCTGGGTTGTGTTTCAGTTGACACTCCAGTGCAGGGGGTGGGGGAATCTACCATCCGCAGGGAGCAAGGAGAGCAGTGAAGGCCTGGTCTTACGGCTCCTGGAAGCCTGGTGAGTGAGGAGCAGGCCTCTGAGCAGAGTGGGTTGGGAAGGAGACGTGTTTTCACTGTTCCAGAACATTCATCCACATGGGCTGTGGTTCAAGGACCTCTGTGAACAGCCTGAGATAGTGATGCAGTTCTCCAGAGGCTGATGTCTTCTGGGACCAAGATGTCCCTGGGTCTTCCTCCCTTGCCCCTCAGCTTCTGTCCTTCTTGGGGAAAAACATGAACCCAGAGCCCAGTGAGGTTATCATTCAGATAATTCCCACCAGAACACTTATGTTGCTTTTGCCTCTGCCTCTAGCACCCATGTGCCTTCATTGCCCGGATGGCTGGAGGGAACCCAGCTCCCTGGCTTGGAGATCCGATGGAGGAGGGGAGCATCCGGGTGTCTGAGATTCCACCCCCCACCCGTGTTTGTCATCATGGAGGCCAGCCCTTTCTCCCAGGGAAGACATGGCAGTGACTGCTGTCAGCCCAGCTGCCTGATTCCTTCAACCATCAGTTCCAGAAGCAGAAGGTCCCATTCTTCCTAGAAGTTTCTGGCACCCAGACTTCATAAGAACTGGTCATTCACCTATTTGCATATATGAGTGCTGTCCACTAAGGCCATGGGGTTAGGAGTCCGTGGAATTTGTCATGCAGGAGTCACCCCTGCAAGCACGTCTCCATGAAGAGGGGGCAGAGAGCTGGTGGAGGGGACCTGACACATTGCAAAAACAGACGATACCTGCAACGGTTACCTTCTCCCTTTCCATTTTAAGACCGGCCTGCCTTTTGTTGTTGTTGTTGTTTGAAAATTCCAGGGAAAGATGAACTATTTGCAGGTTGATCAGACTCACTAAGGGATACAAGGCCGAATTTGTCTAAAGATGGAGACAAAGCAGCTATTTTTACTTCAGTTCAGGAAATCGCAAAAGGTACGACTTTCCTAAGCTCCCTGCTCTTATCAATGGCAACGGAAAGCTAAACATTAGCCTTCTCGTTAATGGGTTTTTGCAACTCAAACAGCAACGCAGGTCAGTTTTGAATGCCAGCTGCCCAACCGCCTCTGCTTTCCATCTTTTCCAAGAACGGCGATGGAGACCAGATAAGACTTCTCCCTCCTTATCTGGGCCGCCCTATGCTCCTTGTAGGCTGACCTGTGTCGGCTGGGGGCTCACCCCCCACCAGATCCAGCCTCAGAGCCAAGGGCAGTAAGAGTGTGTTTTCAAGAGCTCAGGGCTCTCAAAGGATTGCTGTCCAGTGGAAGAGGCCTTCTGGGTGACGGTGTTAAGACATGGAAACATCTGGGGGCATTCCAATAGCTTTGGGGACAATCTGAAAAACCGCTGGACCATTTGGATCCCCAGAGCATGGCTCTGGGTCTGGCCATTCTCAGGCTTCCTCCCAGCCCTCCTTCCCCTGCAGCTGAACCTGCTCTGTATCTCCCCGCTTCCCCTTCACTCCCCATCCCCTCCTGGCTGAGTCCTGAAATCAGGCAGTGATGCCCGTCTTACATTCAGGAGTGTGGCTTCTCCCTCCTTCTGCCAGTCCACTCCTGAAAACTTAGGCTTTTCTTTTTTTCCCCCAGAGACACAGTTATTTGCAACCAGGCCAGCAGGCTAGAGTGAGGTCTTGCTCCCAGGCAGCTGCTCCTTATGCTGGTGAGCTTCTAAACTATCCTTGGGAGAAAGGAGATTTGGCCTTGCCTACTATCACATGCCTCTCTGGGTCTGACGTTTCCCTCTGGGAACTGCAACCTGCTGTGGCCTTCTCCCAGCCCAGCTGCCCACCTCTCTGGATCTTGGCCTCTCCTCTCTTCCCAGGTCCCATACCAGCACTCCCCAGCCCTGCACAGAGGTGGGCTGGGCCTCTGGCTGCTGGCTGGGACTCCTGTCCCTCCCTTGCTCTGTGAATAATGTGTTCTGCTTTCGGGCTGGCCTTCTCTCCAGCCCTGGAGCCTGTTGCCCCCTCATCACCTGCCCCTCTTGGGACATAGTGCTCAGACCCCCCACTCCCGGCCCCGCCACTGCATGTGCCTGTCCTATCTTTCTCAAGACAACCCAGGGCGGAGCTGCTGATGGCTGCCATGCCCTCCTCCTCCCCCCCACTCCTTGCTCAGCAGGTTGGAATTTCCCAGGAGGAGGGATCTCCTCTTTTCCTTTGAAGAACAGCATAACACTGGAATATTTGTGTAGAATGCTGGTCCCCAAGAAGATCTGTGTTCTCAAATGCAACTGCTACTCCAGGGTTGACTGTAGGGTCCAGAGGGCCCTCCCCTACTGACCAGCCAGGCGTGTGGCCACCATGCTGAGATTCAGAGGGCACTTTGATGTCCTTTCCACCTCAGTGTGGGACATGTGGGCCCCCTGCCTGCACTGTGTGTGCATGCTACAGGCCCTCCCTAAGCATTGGTTGAATGGAAAAATGCCCAAGGGAGTGAAGAAGAAAAGAGGGAGGAGAGAAAGAGGAGAGGGACAGGACTTTTCCAAATTCTTCTTCCCAAACCTTCCCATGAAAAGCGGACTAGTAATTAGCTACCGATGGAGCTGAGTCATGTCCTGTAGGAAGTTAAGCATGTCTCTCACTGAGGGTATTGGGAGCATGTCCTGTAGGAAGTATATCTCTAACTGAGGGTATTGGGGGGAAATGCAGTCCTTTGGGGCAGAGGATGGGAGATTCCTGAGGACACTTGTAGGTGTTCTCCTCTACCTCTTTCCCAGCTTGACCTCCCACCTCCCTCTTAGCACCTCGTCTCACTCCCAGGAGTAGGAGCTGGTGGAGAGGGTCCCCCCCCACTGTATCTGCTTGCGGAGGCTGCCTTAACACTGCACCATAAACCGGCAGGCTTTGACCACAGAAGTCTGCAGTCAAAGTGTCAGCAGGGTTGGTTTCTTCCAAGACCTCTGTCTTTGGCTTGCAGACCCCCCTGTGTCCTCCCATGGTTGTCCCTCTATGCATGTCTGTGCTTAAGTTTCTCCCTTTTATAAAGACACCAATCAGTTTGCACAAGGGGCTCTCTCTACTCCACTATGACTTCATCAGAACTGATCAGATCTGCATTGAATCTATTCCCAAATAAGGTCAGATTCTGAGGTCCTGGGGGTTAGGACTTCGACATATGGATCTATGGGAGGGACACGCTTTCATAGCAGGGGGCCTTGACGTCTTTGACAGCAGAGGTCATGAGGGGAGTTTGTGCATGTTCAGGGGACAGCGCTCATCATCACCTGAGCTCATCACCTTATTTCCATCTATTTCTTAAAGATTCATGTTTAACTTGAAGGTGGATAAAATCTGCCCCAAGAGCTGAAATCTCCTACCTGGATTCCATATTCTCATTCTAGCTGTGGCCCAACTTGGGGTTGGTCATTGGGTCCATTCCTGTAATGGAGGTGGGGAGAGGGTGAAAGATGGTCCTGCCACGGTGCCCCAGGGTGGCTCCCACAAAGTTCAGGTTCCAGGAACAGGAGGCAGGAGGCAGCCTGCTGCATAGACGACAGGCAAAAGCGTGCTTCAGAAGTCCGTAAGCATTCCAGAGAAGGCAAGAACATGTTCCCCAGGGAGGCAAGATTGACTCTGGGCCAATGGCTGGAAGGGTTGGATTAGGGAAGTTTGAGTGCATTGAGAAAGGAGGCAATTGAAGAGGATGGGGTTGCATGTGTTTCAGGATGGCTAGTGGCCCAGGTTGGCAGGAGTAGAGGATGCCTGTAGGGGCGCATGGTGCTGGGCTGCCATTAAGGAGGGCTCTGGCACCCTGCCAAGAAGCTGGACTTATTCTGGAGTCAGTCCAGTGCCATCGGTTTCTGAGGCGAGGTATGCATGTGAAAGTGAGGTTTTCAGACAAATAATCTGCATCAGAGTGGCACAGATAGATCAAAATGATGCAGCCATCCAGGGGCAAAGCTAGAAGGGGAGGAAGCTGGGTCTGGGTGTGGCCAAGTCAGAGGGAGCAATCAAGGTGACCATGTGTGGGGCATTCCACTGGGAGGACAGCCCTTGTATTGATGGGGATGGGACACTGGGAGGGAGGAAGGCATTCGGTGACTGGAGGCCCTGGGAGGGATCACAGAGCAGCGACTGAAGGCAGGTCTGGAAGCTTGGAGGCCCAGAAATGGGGGGGGGGTGTAGATTAGGGGGCTGTTCCTGTAACAGAAGCTTCAAAGGGCAGGGGGCACAAAGGGCAGTGGAAGAACCTGGGAGACTCCATACTTAGTTGGTAAGAAAAGGAAGGGAGGAGAAGAGACAAATGAGATGATCATAAGCTCCCTGGGGCAGGGACCATTTCTGTCATGGCAGCCATAGCCCCACAAGCACTGTGCCTGGCACACAGTAGGTATTTCGTAAGTGTTTGTTCAGTGAAGGAAGGAAAACTGGGGCAAAGTTTCAGCAGCCGAGTTTGGAGACCATTTTAGAAAGGGACGGTGACCGACCTTAGAGCAGAACATGTCGACCATTGTACCCGTTTCCCGCAGTGCTGCACAAATCGGCACAAACCGGGGTTGCTTAAAACAACAGAAATTGATACACTCTCAGCCCTGGAGTCCTGAAGTACGAAACCAAGGTGTCAGCAACTGAAGCCTGCAGGGGAGGAAGGTTTTTTCCTCTCCCATTTTCTGCTGTTGCTGGCACAGCCCGGCATTCCTCCGCTTGTAGAGCATCATCCCAATCTCCACCTGTCATCACACGGCCTTCTCTCTGTGTGCCTGTGTCTAAGTCTTAATCCCCTCTTCTCATGAAGACACTAGTCATAGTGGATTAAGGGCCCACTACAATGATCTCATCTGGACTGATTACATCTGCAACAACCCTGTTTCCAAAAAAGGTCACCTTTCAACATATCTTTTTTTTTTTAAAGATTTTATTTATTTGACAGTGAGAAGCACAGCCAGAGAGGGAACACAAACAGGGGGAGTGAGAGAGGGAGAAGCAGGCTTCCCGCCGAGCAGGGAGCCCGATGCGGGGCTTGATCCCGGGTCTCCAGGATCATGACCTGAGCCGAAGGCAGTCGCCCAACCAACTGAGCCACCCAGGCGCCCCTCAACATATCTTTTTGAGAGACATGTGACCTATAGTGAACATGGTCTACAGTGCTTGCGAGATTCTTCAAAAGCCTTATACCTAGCACCCCAAAGAATTGAAGAAGCCTCAGTGGAGGCACAGAAGAATCTGGTGTCTGGGTGTAATTACACCCAGGTAATTCCCATTTGGCTCGCGACTCCAGCAACAAGTGGCAGCGGTTGAAACAGCACACTTTAACCAGTCGACTAAAGCTTCCATGAGAGAGAGGAGATGCATTCAGAGCATCTCGGGAGGATATCAGCACACTGTCCACCTCCTGCCATCGGGGACCCTCCCTGACCAGCCCCTCTAAATCATGGTGGTCATGCTGGCCACTAGCCCTGCTCTCACTGTCCAGGGGTTGAGGGCAAGACACAGAGCCTTTCTTTTCCTCAACTTTCTTTTCTACTACTGAAATCATAAACTAATGAACTGAAAAGAGGTGTTCCACATAGGCAGATGGCCCCACACTACCACATGCTAGACATTTCAGGAACAGACGTACCCACACCAGCTGCTCAGAGGCGGGGATAAATCGCAAAACAGGCTGTTAGAAGAGATGGTGTGATTCTAGCCTAACCCATAGGAAGACCTAACTTTCTTGGATGTCTGGACTCCTTTTGGGATTGGATGGGAAAATTGGGGTCACCCTACCTGCCCTCAGGCTGTCCAGACCCCAGGCATCTTTGCAGTGAATGAAGCGCCCCCTGGTGGTAGACATTTTCAACACTCCCTTTAGAAAGGTGTGTGCTGGTAATTTCTAGGAAGGATTGGTTCCACCTAGATGTGACAGGCTCAGAATAACAGGAGACATTAAAATTTTCTAAGACGTGTCCCTGATTTCAAAGATAAAAAATGGAGGCAGGGAAGAAAAATTACACGTCCACGATCACAGAGCTACTAAGGAACACCCTGATTTAGAATCCTTGGCTAGCAGAATACCAAAGATAACTTATCATGCGGAACTTGGTTCTCCTGCCTCTTCATGTCTTTAACTGGAAAACCCGCAGTTGGGGCAGAATAATCTTAAGCTGCTCCTCAACTCTTGTGTGTGGTTGCTAGGTTAGTTACTAGGTGGGGTTGTGGGAAATAGTGGAAACTACAATATTTTAATCACTTTTTGGACAGGCTTCTGCTGTAGGGTGCTACTTCTCTTTTAGAAATGGTGTGTGTGTGTGTGTGTGTGTTTTAATCAATGACAATGTAGAGTTTCTAAGTAGGACATTTTAAAAAAAATGAATATTCAAGGGACAGGTGGGTCAGGGTGGACTCTTACACAAAATACTTCTCACAGAAAGTACTGCATCTGTCTGTCCCATAATTTCCCAGGATTGGGCAGAAAAATTGGTATTCTTAAAAGCACTTGTTGGTGTTTGTCATCTAGTTGTGAAAGCAAATCTAATAGGGAGTTCTCTTCCCTGTGTTTACAGGATATGCAAATTTCTTTTCTTTTTAAAGTAGATTCTACACCCAACACAGAGCCCATTGTGGAGCCCAATATGGGGCTTGAACTCATGAGCCTGATGTTAAGACCTGAACTGAGATCAGGAGTCAGGCACTCAACTGAATGAGTCACAAGGTACCTCAATTTGCAAATTTCTTAGAGACTTTGATTAGTGGGACTTCTCTGGTGTCATGAGGGTATCTCCACACTCGAAGATGCAAGTGACTCATGCAGACATACAGAACCAAGCTCGTTTATGGATGCCAACATATGGGATAACCTAAAAGAAATGGATAGTGGTGCCTGGGTGGCTCAGTTGGTTGGGCGGCTGCCTTCGGCTCAGGTCATGATCCCGGAGACCCGGGATCGAGTCCCACATCGGGCTCCCTACTCCGTGGGAAGCCTGCTTCTCCCTCTCTCACTCCTCCTGCTTATGTTCCCTCTCTCGCTGTGTTTCTCTCTGTCAAATAAATTTTAAAAATTAAAAAAAAGAATTAATCTTTTTTTTAAAGATTTTATTTAAATAAATGGGATTGTTCTTTTAATTTCTCTTTCTGCTACTTCATTATCAGTGTATAGAAATGCAACAGGTATTTTTTATTTTTTTTATTTTTTTAAAGATTTTTAAAAATTTATTTGACAGAGAGAAACACAGCCAGAGAGGGAACACAAGCAGGGGGAGTGAGAGAGGGAGAAGCAGGCTTCCCACGGAGTAGGGAGCCCGATGTGGGACTCGATCCCGGTCTCCAGGACGGGATCATGACCTGAGCCGAAGGCAGCCGCCCAACCAACTGAGCCACCCAGGTGCCCCAAGAATTTATCTTGATAAAAAAAAGAAACGGATAAATTTCTAGAAACATACAATTTTCCAAAACTAAATCAAGAAGAAATAGAAAATCTGAACAGACTGATTACTCATAACAAAATGAATCAGGAATTTAAAAACTCACAACAAACAAAAATCCAACACCAGATGGATTCACAGGTGAATTCAACCAAACATTTAAAGAAGAGTTAATACCTAGTCTCCTCAAACTATTCCAAAAAATAAAAGAGGAAGGAAAACTTTCAAATTCAATCTATGAGGCCACCATTACCCTGGTACAAAACTAGACAATACTGCAAACAAAACAAACAAAAAAACCATATAGGCCAATATCCCTGATAAACATAGGTGTAAAAATCCTCAACAAAATATTAACAAACCACATTCAACAATACATTAAAAAGGTCATTCACCACAATCAAGTGGGATTTATTCTGAGGATGCAGTATAGTTCAACATCTGCAAGTCAATCAATGTCATATACTACATTAACAAAACAAAGGATAGAAAGCCCTGTGATCACCTCAATAGATGTAGAAAAAGCATTTGATAAAATTAAACATCGATTCATGATAAAAACTCTCAACAAAATGAGTTTAGAAGGAACATACCTCAACATACTAGAGGTCACAAATAACAAACCCATAGTTGACATCATACTCAGTGGGGAAAAGCTGACAACTTTTCTCTAAGATCAGGAATAAGACAAGGATGTCCACTCTCATCACTTTTACTCAACACAATATTGGAAGTCCTAGCCACAACAATCAGACAAGAGAAAGAAATAAAAGGCATTGCAATTGGTAAGGGAAAACTAAAACTGTCACTATCTGCAGATCATTTGACTATATGCAGAAAACCCTAAAGACTCCATCAAAAAAAGTGCAGGATACAAAATTAATATAAAAAAAACTGTTGCAGGGGTGCCTTGGTGGCTCAGTTGGTTGAGCGACTGCCTTTGGCTCAGGTCATGATCCCATCCTGGAGACCCAAGATGGAGTCCTGCATCGGGCTCCCTGCTCGGCGGGAGGCCTACTTCTCCCTCTCTCACTCCCCCTGCTTGGGTTCCCTCTCTGGCTGTGTTTCTCTCTGTCAAATAAATTTTTTAAAATCTTTAAAAAAATAAAAAAAATAAAAAATACCTGTTGCATTTCTATACACTGATAATGAAGTAGCAGAAAGAGAAATTAAAAGAACAATCCCATTTAGAATTGTACCAAAAAGAATAAAATGCCTAGGAATGAATTTAACCAAGGAGATGAAAGACCTACACTCTGAAAACTATAAAACAGTGATGAAAGAAACTAAAAATGATACAAACAAATGGAAAGATATACTGTGCTCATGGGTTGGAAGAATTTATATCAAAGTATCCAAACTATCCAGAACAATCTATAGATTCAATGTAATCCCTATCAAAATACCAATAGTGGTTTTTATTGAACTGGAACAAACAATTCTAAATGTATGAAACCACAAAAGACTCCAAATAGCCAAAGCAATTTTGAGAAAACAGAACAAAACTGGAGGTATCACAATCCCAGATTTTAAGGTATAGTACAAAACTATAGTAATCGAAAGAGTATAGTACCAACACAAAAGTAGGCATCTAGATCTACTGAGCAGGCCAGATAGCCTAGAAATGAACTCACTTACATGGTCAATTAATCTACAACAAAGGAGGCAAGAATATACAATGGGGGAAAGACAGTCTCTTCAATAAATGGTGCTCACAAAACTGGATAGCTACTTGCAAAAGAATGAAAGTGGGGTGCCTGGGTGGCTCAATGGGTTAAAGCCTCTGCTTTAAAGCTCAGGTCATGATCTCCAGGTCCTGGGTTCGAGGCCCACATCTGGCTCTCTGCTTCGGGGGAGCCTGCTTCCTCCTCTCTCTCTCTGCCTGCCTCTGTGCCTACTTGTGAACCCTCTCTCTGTCAAATAAATAAAATCTTTTTTTTAAAAAAAGAATGAAACTGGACCATTTTCTTACACCATTCACAAAAATAAACGCAAAATGATTTAAAGGCCTAGATGTGAGACCTGAAATCATAAAACTCCTTAAAGAAAACTGACAGTAATCTCTTGGACATTGGCCTTAGCAACATTTTTCTAGGTATGTCTCTTTAGGCAAGGGAAACTAAAGCAAAAAAAAAAACTTATTAGGACTATGTCAAACTAAAAAGCTTTTGTATAATGAAGAAAAACTTCAATTAAACAAAAAGACAAGTTACTGAATGGGAGAAGATATTTATAAATGATACATCTAAATATTTAAAAATATGTAATATATATAATATATATAAAACTTATGCAAAATATATAAATATTTATATATGGTATATATAAATATATAAAAAACTTATGCAATCCAACATCAATAAAACAAATAATTTGATTAAAAATGGGCAAAGGAACTGAACAGGCATCTTTCCAAGGAAGAAACACTGATGGCCAACTGACACATGAAAAGGTGCTCAACATCACTAATCATCAGGGAAATGCAAATCAAAATCACAATGAGATTATCACTGTACACTTACCAGAATAGCTAATATCAAAAAGATAAGAAATAATAAGTGTTGGCAAGGATGTAGCGAAAAGGGAATCCTTGAGCTCTGTGTGTGAATAGAAATTCGCATAGCCACTGTAGAAAACAGTATGGAGATTCCTGAGAAACTTAAAAACAGGAAGACCATACAACCCAGTGAGTCCACTACTGGGAATTTACCCAATAAAACAAAAACATTCAAAAGATATATGCACAATTATGTTTGTTGCAGCATTATTTACAATACCCAAGATATGGAAGTGTCCATCAATCGATAAATGAATAAAGAAGATGTGTTATATCAGTCATGGAATATCAGTGGAATATTAGTCATAAAAAAGAATAGGGTTGGGGCGCCTGGGTGGCTCAGTTGGTTGGGTGACTGCCTTCGGCTCAGGTCATGATCCTGGAGACCCGGGATCGAGTCCCACGTCGGGCTCCCTGCTCGGCGGGAAGCCTGCTTCTCCTTCTCTCACTCCCCCTGCTTGTGTTCCCTCTCTGGCTGTGTTTCTCTCTGTCAAATAAATAAAATCTTAAAAAAAAAAAGAATAGGGTCTTGCCATTTGTGACATGGATGGACCTAGAGAGCATTACACCAAGTAAAATGAGTCAGACAAAGACACACACCATATGGTTTCCCTTATATGTGGAATCTAAACAATAAAACGAATAGACAAAGAACTTCATAAATACAAAGCACAAACTGGTGGTTGCCAGAAGGGAGGGGTGCAGGGGTGAGTAAAATTGGTGAGGGGGATTAAATGGTATAAACTCCCAGTTTAAAATCAATAAGTCACAGCGATGAAAAAGTACAGCATGGGAATGGAGTCAATAATCCTATAATAAATCTGTAAGGTGACAGATGATAACTACACCTATTCTGGTGAGCATAGCTGAATGCATAGACATGTCAAATCATGATGTTGTACATTTGAAACTGAAGTAGCATTATATGTCGATGCTACTATAATAGAAAGAGAAAGAAAAGAACTACTATCAGTATTCTCTATGCCATGCAAAAAAAAGGGGTTCAATAAAGAAAAATAGCAGTATAGTTTAAAGTTGCAGGAACTCAAAACAGGAAAACATATGGACACTGCAAAGAAATATTCATCAAATGCCATGCTCCAGAAAAGCCTTCTTTATAGAGGTAGCAACATCTAGCTAGTTATTTATTTGTCATCTCTTTCCCAAAAGGCTTGGAAGCTGTACAAGCACACCGTATATATAGCAAATTTCTGTTAATACAACAGAAAAACCAAGACCGTGCAAAGGAGGAGGAAGCAGGTATTATAAGCGAGCCCAAGTCATCACTGGAGCTTACCCTTGAATTTGGCTCTGAACTTCCTAGCAGTCACTGGGTTGTATAACATTCATTATTAGGAAGAGGGGAGCCAGCAATCCTTAAGGGTCTTCTCAAACCCGCCCACACACATGGAATTATATACTTATTTATTGATTTAAGAAAGAGAGAGTGCAGGAATTGGGGGGAGGGATGAACAGAGACCAAGAGAGAGAGAATCTCAAGCAGACCCCTCACTGAGGCGGGACACAGGTGCAGGGCTCCATCTTAAACCCTGAGATGTTGACCTGAGCTGCAATCAAGAGTCAGACACTTACCCAACTGAGGTAGCCAAGTGCCCTGGCATTATACTCCTAAGTACATAAATAAGTAAAGAAACTTTCTCTGCACATGGCATTACATTCTTAAAACACACACACACACACACACACACACACACACACACACACAACTTTTTGGAGTCTTCCCCTGGGTGGGACCTCAAACCCACCAGAATGAACCCTTGGACCTCGGACCACAATTTCAGCCCAAATGCAGAAGCAATCTTCATCCAGCTGCTTCTTGTAATGACCTCAATGAAATCTAAGGGCATAACCATAAACACGAACACATTGAAGCAACTCTTCCAGGACCAAGCTCATGGAGTCCTGAAAAGTGCATTCGTCCTATGTGAACGTCATGGAGGGATGAAGTCGAAACCCACTCGGGACTGCTGGAGACCACAGCCAGGCGGGGCCGGGAGACACTGCGGGGAGTCCTGAGTGGCACAACGCTGCATTTCTCAGGAGGGAAACTTCAGAACCTTCCCACACACGTGTGTGTTGATGCCTCAAAATCTTCGTCACAGGCTGGTCTATGTGGATGCTGGCGGGATTGTTGTCTTTGAAGGCAACCCTCATTTAGGGACGTAGGCACATAGCAATTAGCCCTTTCTGATGTACATGAGATGCTTTAGTCTTTATTGCCTATAAGCACTAGTGAAAGTTGCAGTTTTTATTAAACTCAACCTCCTGCAGATGCCTGTTTAGTGCGTGTTAGAAAGCCAGGCTCAGCTCTGAGGATAATGCAACCCACATGTGGAACTGCTTGCTTCACTGACTTACAGAAATATCTCAGGTAGCAAGTATTTTCTTACTGCTCTGTTAGAAAAATACATGCTGAGCACACGCTGTTCGATTTATGCACCCTTTGCTGTGACCAAAAAAGAATGGATGTGCTGGGTGGCAGGAGTGCTCATGGCACCTGGGGCATCACCTTGGGGAGTTCGGGGTTCTGATAAAGCAGACCCTGCACCCGAGATGATAATCCATACGGAATTTCAGCATTCTGTGACTTCCTGCAAGTCAGTTAAGTGGCTGATGGATGGCTGCTTCCCTTCCCGTGGCGAGAAAAGGCCAGTGGATTACGCTTGCTGCCTTCAATGCACCCTGTACTCCGGCCCCCCAACTCTGAGGGTAGGAGGATGGTGCCCCTGGGGTTCTGCAGGGTGGTGTCAGCAGCAGTGGTGGGGAGAGAGCTGGGGTCTGCAGTGTGTGGACTCTATGGGGTTCCCCAGCATAGCCACATTTGTTCTCTGGAGTGTGTCTTCAAGGATGAAACCGTGGGACCAGGAGGCTGGGGGTACAGGCACACTCGTTAAAACCTTATCTTCTCCTTCACGAAAACAACGGCTCACTGTTTCCCAGCAAGGCCAGGAGGTGGACGGACCCCAGCGGCTGGCAGAGGCCTCCAGCTCGCTCAGGTGTGGGTGTGGGAATGGCAGGCCCCAGGGCTCAGAGAAGGAAAACAGGTCATTCCCTGAGCAGGCCCAGATGGAGTGCGGGAGGACCCACCCACTCTTCTCCAGCCTCTTTTTATTGGTCTCAACCTATCCCAGAAGCAGCATTGCATGAGATAGGAAGGGCACTCTGGGGAGAAAAGATTCCCCTGTATTAAATGAAGGAGTCTCTGACCTCATAAAACAGAAATCTGGCTAAGCTTCTCTTTTGACCCCTTTTCTATAAGATTTATATTATTTTATATATATTTTCAATGCTATCTGGAGAACAACCTAAAATCTTGGACTTAGTGTAGACCACTTATAAAGATGACAAATCGCTGCATCCTGGAATGGTAATAGGAATTTTTTTTTGAGAGAGAGAGAGAGAGAACAAACGAGTGAGGAGGGGGAGGGACAGAGAGAGAATATCAAGCAGGCTCCATGCTCAGTGTGGAGCCTGACAGGGGGTTCGATCTTGTGACTCTGAAATCATGACCTGAGCCAAAATCAAGAGTCAGAGGCTCGGGGCACCTGGGTGGCTCAGTTGGTTAAGCAACTGCCTTTGGCTCAGGTCATGACCCTGGAGACCCGGGATCAAGTCCCACATCGGGCTCCCTGCTCAGCAGGAAGCCTGCTTCTCCCTCTCTCACTCCCCCTGCTTGTGTTCCCTCTCTGGCTGTGTTTCTCTGTCAAATAAATAAAATCTTAAAAAAAAAAAAAGAGTCAGAGGCTCAATGGACTAAGCCACCCAAGCGCCTCAGTAATAGGGATATTATGCAAATCTATGAATGTGGCTTAAATGATGTGTGAATAATATTAATATATAACATATTATATACACACAGACTGGTGATCTATTAACCACAATAACCATAGGAACAAATAGGCCCAAATTCTTAGTGTGTGGTCCTGGGTAGAAAGGCCACACCAAGGCAGTATGGGGACATAGTCATGGTGACACAGTGTAATAAAGGAGACAAGCCCTGCCTCCAGGTCACATGTGGCTCTGATGTCACCTGTCCTCTACTTGTTCCCACCTCCAGCAGTGCAACTGCCCAAGGGCATGTCTGCCCCCGTCTTGGTATTGGGGTGCCTGGGGCTCCTTTAGCCTAATATCCGTGTCCAGCAGCTGAAGGGTCCTCAGAAACATTCATGCTCAGGAACAGGAAGTGTTTGAGAGAATGACTGGGAGGAAGGTGACAGTCTTGGAATATTTGAAGGGATGGTCATGAAACAGAGGAATTAGACTCATTTTGCCCTTCCCCAAGAGATGGGAATTGTAGGGAAATGTGCTCAGGTTGCACATGAAGAACAGTTTGTACCACCTAATTTAACCCCGGGAAAGAGTCTGTCCCGAGAGGCTGTGTGGTGACCTGAAGGGACACATTTGAGAGGACTTGGGCTCTAGGTGAACTGTTCTAACCCAGGAGCTTGTGGTCTGTGGGATTTCCTGCCTGAAAGCCCTGGAGAAAGGCACTGCTCCCCCAACCTGCTTATGATCCCAGCATGTCAGAAAATTCTTTTAAATGGTGACTGGAGTGTATTCCAAAGTTTTATTTTTGAACCATTTGAATAGGATTTTACTTTTTGAAGGGTTTGGGGAAATCCAGCACTGTATAAAGTTTATTTTAATTTCACATATGTTACAGATCAAAAGAACCTTCATGGAAAAAAACACCCTAATTATCTGAGGTGATCTAATCTTCGTAGCCTTTTCCCGATGTTCCATGGCCCCAAGCAGAGGTCACGTATGACCCTGTGAGGTGTCTTGAGAGCAACATGATGTGTTGCCATGATTACACCAAAGCCCAGGTTTTTGTTGTGTTAAAACACATTTTTATGGTTGAGGAATGATATGTAACATTTGTTGTCTTTGTCAGAGAAAAAAGGAGGAAAGGCTTGTGGCAGAGGCAAACACACTTTCCAGATACCCATGATTCATCCACCCAAGACTTTATGAATATCTGTTTCATTACAGTTATTGCATTTTCGGCTGAAGCTGAAAAAGAAATGAAAGTGGAAAAAATAATCAAAATTAATGATGGCCTCACAAAGTCATGTGCACTTTCTAAAAATGAAAACTGTGTCTACTTCTAAGCTGTGAAGAATTTATATGAAGGGCATGTTATTTTAAAGCATTCCTTACAGCAACATAAAACTGTAAGTTTCATGTTCCCGATGGTGAGTTAGAGTCAGTGTGGTTGGCTGGTGTGGTGCCGCTGCGTTTCCTAAAGTGTGTTCCCAGGGGGGCCGATGCCAGAGGCTGCTTATCAGCTGGTTCTGTGGGGTTTGTGGTCAAAAACATTGGGAAAGGCTGAAGGCACAGCCTGACGTGCACAGCCATTCATCTCAATGGCAATATCTGAGGCTCGGAGGTGTCTTTGACCAGACTCTTGATAATATCTCTTGGAACACATGTTGGAAAACTCCGGGGTAGTTTGCCAGGAAATCCAGGGCTCATCCTGGTTCTGATCTGTGGACCTTGTGAGCCACTTTCCCTCACTGTGCCTCAGTCTCTCCAGGTGTACTACGGAGTTAGGGATGTGCTCTGTATGGTGGTTAGAGTTGGTATTCACAATTATTCACTCTCCCCTCCCCTCTGAAAGTATTATACATCCCTGATCCATTGCTTTGGGCTTATCCATGGAGTATGTTTTGGCCAGTGCAATATGAATGCATGGGCTTAAGCAATGTGTGAGGAAGAGCTCTGTCTGGGAAACACTGTGGGAACTTCCATCGGCTCTCTGGCTCTTTTCCCCTGCCTTGAGGGCCAGGATGGGTCTGCTTCTTGAGCCACTATCCTAGAGTGAGAAGATGGGTGGAGCAAGGCCACTGCAGCATAGTGGACCCCATAACATAATAAGAAAGATTTCTTTGCTGTTGTAGTCTCTGAGAATTCAGGACTGGTTGTTACTGCATCAATACTGACAAATACACCCACTCCAGTTCCCTCCAGCTATGATAATCCAACATTCTTTTTTTTAAGATTGTATTTATTTATTTGACATAGAGAGAGATCACAAGTAGGTAGAGAGGCAGACAGAGAGAGAGAGGAGGAAGCAGGCTCCCTGCTGAGCAAAGAGCCCGATGCAGACCTCGATCCCAGGACCCTGAGATCATGACCTGAGCTGAAGGCAGAGGTTTAACCCACTGAGCCACCCAGGTGCGTGATACTCCAACATTCTTAAATGCATATGAACCCCACCCCTGGGTGTGGCCCATCATAACACGCATGGCATCAGCAGCAGCATAAAACCTGCCATGTCAGCTTGTCCTGATGAGACACCTGGAGACCCATGAAGACGTGTGAACTTTAGGAGGGTCATTTCTACATCATGCACTGGACACAACCTGCCTGCTCGTCAAAGGGGAATTGTTAAACTGGGGTCCATTCAGTGATGGAACATTCTACAACCCCAAAAAAGATAAGCTGTATGGGAAGGGTGTTGCCATGGAAACTGATCTGAGAGGCGGTGCACAGTGGAGAAGGCATGTACACAATGGTATGTATCACATGGATTCTTTTTCTTTTTTTAAAGATTTTATTTATTTGAGAGAGAGTGTATGCACACAAAGCAGAGCAGCAGACAAAGGGAGAAGCAGGCTCCAGGGTGAGTAGGGAACCCGATGCGGGGCTCAATCCCTGGACCTGGGATCATGGCCTGAGCAGAAGGCAGACGCTTAACCAACTGAGCCACCCAGGTGCCCCACACGTGGGTTCTTTTTATTTATTTTAATTATGCACAAACATCTACAGAGATTCTTACAGAGTGGAGAGAGGAATTACAGAGGCTCTTCTTTGTATGTTTTTGGACATTTTATAATGAAGAAGCACCTCCTTAAAACAAAACAATATAGATATTTCTATTCTGGAAAAAATAAGGGCCTTTTATCCAATGAGATGCCTATGGGGTTGTCCATGAGTGATACCTTGACTTCCTGGCCTCTTGTGATGATGAGGAGTTCATCCTGCCTAATTTTTCCAGTTGATATTGGGGTTAACACCAGGAAGAACAAATGACATTTGGATTCATGGCAACTCACTCATAAATCTTGCCAGAGAATTTTCCACCTTGGCCCAAACATAATTGATGTCCGTGGCACATTGCTGGAACTTTAGGGGCAATACTTCAGTCACATGAGTGTAGGTTTGACTCCTGGAATCATGAGTTCCTAGCTGTGAACTGTACCTGTGTCATGCTCAACTTCCTCAGATTACAAGGAGACAAAGAACTCCATGGGATGAGGTGTTAGGAGCTCAGCACTGCGCTTACCCCGAGCTGAAAAACACAAGGATCGGACTGCTTGTAAATTTCCCCCCTTTTCTGTGCTTCTCCTGCCAGCACACTGTTCCTCTTTCATATAATTTGCTCTTCTGTCTCATGTCTGTCCCACTGCTCCTATCAGCTCACTGTCTTCCATAAGTTTTTTATGTCCAACTGGACAACAATCCT
This sequence comes from Spilogale gracilis, assembly GCA_004023965.1. NCBI lineage: Eukaryota > Metazoa > Chordata > Mammalia > Carnivora > Mephitidae > Spilogale > Spilogale gracilis. The sequence goes on from PITA01009931.1 coordinate 58,881, forward strand.
TCCCTTCCCTGCCCATGGAAACTGAGAGAACAAATGGCCTAGGTTTTACTGATCTATGTCTGTGTTATTATCCTGGATGGTAAGCATCAGCCACATGGAATATGAGATCCGAGCACTTAGAATGTGGCCAGTGCCAACTGAGATATGCTATAAAGTATAAAATGCACAGTGATTTCAGGGACTTAGTAAGAAAAATGGTCATGTAAAAAGTCTCATGAATAATTTTTATAATGATTACATGTTGAAGTGATAAGATTTTGGATAAATGAGATTATAGAGGATAGGTTACTAAAAGTAACTAAAGCAATCTCACAAGTTTCTTTTTATCTTTTTAATGCAGCTACTGGAGAACATAAAACGACCTCTTGGGAGTGCACTAGGTTTCTCCTGGGCCGGGCTGATCTGGACCTTCCACCCTTGTTCATTTCTCTCGCTACCCCTCTCGCCTGCTTCTGGCTTGCTGCAGATATCTCCATGCTTGCGGAGTCAGTTGTGGGGGACAGTGAGTCTGCACGTGGATGATGGCCCAGGGGACACGGAGAACCATGGTTCTTCCTGCCTGTTGAGACCTTGAGCTCTGACAGCCTCAGCGATCTCACAGGTGTGCACACCAATAGCACCTAAATAAATGCGTTCTTAGTCACTTAAGTCTCTCCAGCCCAAAGAGGCAAGGTGGGTCTGAAGAAGGAAAGCAAGAGAAGTGAATGGTTAATTTATATTTTAAAAAGTGAATCATGCAGCCACTGTGGAAAACAGTATGGAGGTTCCTCAAAAAACCAAAAATAGAACTAGTCTATGATCCAGTAGCTTAGCTTCTGGGTGTTCATCCAAAGAAAATGAAAACACTAACTCAAAACAATAGGAACCCCCATGTGGATTGCAGCCTTACTTATAATAGCTGATATTTGGGAACTACCTAAGTGTCCACTGATGGATGGATGGATAAAGATGATGTGGGGCGCACACACACACACACACACACACACACACACGTTGGAATATTATTCAGTCATAAGAAAGGTAGATAGTCCTGCCATTTGTAACAACATGGATGCAACTTGAGGGCATTATGTTAAGGGAAATAAGTCATAGAAAGAGAAATACCCCATGGTCTTGCTTATATATGGAATCCAAGAAAACAGTACAAAACAAAAAACCCAACCAAGCTCAAAGATACAGAGAACAAGTGGTTGCCAGAGGTGGGAGGTAGTGGGTGGGGGAAATGAGTGAAGGGGGTCAAAAGCACAAGTTCGGACATCTGGGTGGCTCAGTGGGTTAAGCCTCTGCCTTCAGCTCAGGTCATGATCTCAGGGTCCGGGGATCGAGCTCCACATTGGGCTCTCTGCTCAGCGGGGAGCCTGGTTTCCTCCGCTCTCTCTGCCTGCCTCTCTGCCTACCTGTGATCTCTCTCTCTGTCAAATAAATAAATAAAATCATTAAAAAAAGATACAAGCTTCCAGTTATAAAATAAAGAAGTCATAGCATATAGGATATAATGGGACCCCATAGTGACTACAGCTAATAATACTGTATTGTGTATTTGAAAGTTACTTAGAGAGTAAATCTTAAAATTTCTCACTGTAAGAAAAAAATTTTTGTGGTTATGTGTGGTGATGGATGTTGGCTAGGCTTGCAATGATTATTTTACATTATATACAAATACTGAAAATCACCATGTTGTACATCTGAAGCTAATGGGATGTTGTATGTCAATTATAGCCCAATGAATTTTTTTTTTAGAAAAAGAAAAGATGAATCATAAGCTTCCTTGAAAACATAAATGTTCCTGAGGCATTAGCAATAGTATTCAGCCAAGTTTGGTAACTACCAGCAGAGGGTTACCCTAACCTTGAGTCTGAGCCTTCTATCTTTTACTAACAAGAATAAGCTCCCAAGAGTAGGACTTAATTAACTCCTCTGCCCTGTTAGCTAGCCGTGAGTAGTGAGGGAAGGAAACATTTCACAGGGTTGAATCCTATGAAGGACTGGGGCCAGGCAGCCTTGCTGGAACCCTGCCTCTGCCCCTTACTACCTGCACACACCTGGGCCACATTCTGTGTAGTGACTCTGTTTTCTTACTGTCTGTATTCTTGATGCTTTGGCATTTGGGGCCTTGAAGCTGGAGATAATGTCCCTTCCAGGGCTAGCCAATTCCTGGAGTCAGCAGACAACTGCACTACAAGCATGCCTTTGACCCGAAACAAACAATCCAGAGCTGATGCCTCCACCATATCCTATGTTTGACTCTCAGATACCATGCCAATCCCCCATCCCAGCCCTTTGTCACCCCTGGGCCAGGAACCAGACACTGAAGGACAGTTCCATAGCCCAGAGACAGCCATAATTATTCAAACTAGCTCATCTGAAACTTGGTTTACTCTGCCTTGCCTTTCCTTCCCACAAAACTCCAGCAAATTCTATGGGCCAGGCTTTCCCCTTCTCTGCCCTCTGCCTCCTGACGGACCATGGTGCTTCTCCACACTAGGCATGGCATCTGTGCCTCCCATTTCTAGGGAGCCATGAGTACAAACTCCTCTCAACACCTACTTCTGTGTTTGCTGCCCTGATTAACACCATCCCAGACACATCCTCAGAACATCCTTTCTTCTCGAAGTCTTGGCTCCTTCATCTCTACAATGGGGCTGATGGTATCCCCCGCACAGGGAAATCCTGTGAAGGTCACTTAGCACGATGTCCTCCCCCACAAAGCTCAAAACATGGGGAGTGACTTTTTTTCCATAACCCAGCCACTCTCTCCCTCCCCCCACCCCCAGCAACCCTCAGGGGGAATGACTTTTTTGTTTTGCATTATTTTTATTTTATTTTATTTTTTCAGTGTTCTAAGATTCATTGTTTATGCACCACACCTGGTGCTCCATGCAATACGTGCCCTCAATATCCCCCACCAGGCTCTCCCTCACCCATCCCCCCAACCCTTCCCCTCCAAGACCCTCAGTTTGTTTCTGAGTACGAAGTCTCTCATGTTTCATCTCCCTCCCCAATTTACCCCACTTCCCATTTCCTTTCCTTCTCCTACTGTCCTCCATATTACTCCTTATGCTCCACAAGTAAGTGAAACCATGATACTTGACTTTCTCTGCTTGGCTCAGCATAATCTCCTCCAATCCAGTCCATGTTGCTACAAAAGTTGGATATTCATCCTGTCTGATGGAGGCGTAGTATTCCATTGTATATATGGACCACATATCCTTTATCCATACATCTGTGGATGGGCACCTTGGCTCTTTCCATAGTTTGGCGATTGTGGCCATTGCTGCGATGAACATTGGGGTACATACGGCCCTTCTTTTCACATCTGTATCTTTCACTGGGTATTTATCCCAAAGATACAGATGTAGGGAGTGACTTTTTAAAAGAAGTTACCCTCCATGTTTTTATTCTCTGTCTCCACTTTGTTGCATAATTTCTTGTTACGTCTTTTAAAAAAATTGTAATCACATTATTTTATTTTTTCAGTGTTCCGAGTAGGAGAAGGAAAGGAAATGTTGTTACATTGAAAAAAAAAAAGAAAAGAGAAATAAAAGCCCCTAACCTCAGATCTCACACACACACACACACACACACACACACACACACACACACACACAGGTGAGCAGTATGCACTGTCCAACATGTGACGGCTAAATGGGGACATGCAGTCCAAATGACTTTGGGTTCCCCCCGATCCGGACCTGTGCACAAGTAAGGAAACGCAAGCATTTCCGCTCTCCTTCTTCCTGCAGCATCTGCCTGCCCATCCACAAGGGCTGATGGGAGGGGTCATGGGAAGGGACATGGCAGACACCTTTTAGGAAACAGCAACGACCCATTGAGAGGAATGACCTCATGGCCACCAACTGCCACCGAATCCCACCAAAGCCCGAGCTGTCCAGAGAATATGAAAATTCTGTTCTGCTCTAAAGATACAGCCAAAAGTTCACTTATGAACTTGAAACCAGAGAATGATACTTGAATATTTTAATAAATCACAGAAATGTGGGATTTCAAGGGGCCCACGGAGAGAAAAAAATGAGAAAATGAAGAGTCTCAGTAATGGAGGAAATAAAATAAAATAATCACTAATAAATGCATAATAAATAAATTTGATAATAAATAAATAATAAAATAAAATAATCCTGGTGGATGGGAGCAGAGGACCCTCCATGCTGAATGCTCGGGTGTTCCATCAGAGTTGATCCCCATCTCCTGACTGTCCAGCTTTACCCATATAAGACATTTCTTCTGCATAATTTATATGATGACATCAAATTTCCTGGTTAGGAAGGAATGAAAACACTATATATTAGCTGCAAGTTACAAGGCCAAAGGAAATTTTTGGACAGATACTTAACTGTATTCACTTACGAGAAATGTCTGTTTGTTGTAAAATCAGGTAATCACCTTATAATGAAAAAGAGGATTTCAAAACTTTTTTTTTCCACTTACTGCAGAATTCCTCAACCAAATAAGTTGAATCAGCTTTTCACGATTATATATTTCAGTCAGCTGCCTTAAGCCCTTTCTGGATCAAGGCAGAGTACAATAAATAATGTACATTTTAAAGTTAAATCTGGAAAATATCACAGTAAGCCTGCTAGTTAGAACCTGGGCCGCATTGGCGTTTAAGAGAGCCTAGCAATGGTGGTGACCATGTGGCAGGCAAAGAGTGGCTGGTAAATTTTTTAAAAAAGGAAAAGCAAGAATAAGACCTCTTCCAATCCATTGTGGAGCTCAGTTTCTACCTCCCTGGCTTCCACTGAAGCCAGATGGACTCCAGCAGGAGTGCTGATAGAATCCTGTAGAACTGATGGAATTCACAAGAATTTCTGAGGCCAGATTGGTCATACCCATTCTCTTGCCAACGCAGCGCCTTCCTCTCCTGGGACCAGGCTGCCGTCTTCTGTGCAACGTCCTTCCAGGCAAGTCAGGAAAATCTCCGAGCTGCTTGGCTCTAGGCAAGTTGTGAATCTACCCAACTAATTCTGTGTCGCTCCAACGATAGAGTATGACAAGGGAGGGCCATCCATAGGTGGAAGAGCCCAAGGACTGGGCTGGACACAGGGCAGAATGCAGAAGGAAAGAACCTGAGTGTCTTCAACCGTGGCCTAAAGCTGGATGACCCAGCCATTGATAAGGGATTACAAACCATGATCAACGGCCCAAAGGAGACAGTTTCATCCTGATCAATTTATGGCCCTGGTAAGGAAACAATAGAAGTCCCCTGTGGAATTTTGCAGAGAGCGTCCGTCCAGTGGATTTTCATCTGCTTAACCCATGCTTTCCTGCCAAAGTGCTGTACCCTATGCTGATCCAACAAAAACACATTTAAGAACACACCCGGCACCTTTTAAATGAAGGAGGAGACAAGAAAGTTGGAACATGAAGGCTTAAAATAAATGTTGGTCTTTGGAACCATTAATAAAAAAACAGACTGCATTTGGCATGGATTTGTCCCACTGTCTTAGGCTGAGTTGAAAACACTAATAAAAAGAAATAATGTATCCCTGAATGTAAAAACCATATTACCCTCGTCCTAAAGATTTCTCCTGTCAGGCAACCCCAGGGAGTTGTCAAAAATAAATAAAATCCAAGCTAAAGAGAAAGTTATTGAGAAGGTGGGATATGGTAAGAGCTTTCTATGTGGCACTCAGGAATGCTGGGTTGACAGATGCAACTAATTCTGCAAGAATAACTTCCTATTTGACTAACAAGTAAAAGGTGTTTAAAGAGAGAAAGGTTATATTTTACTTCAGCAAGTACAGCTTCTGGTGAGTGTTACATAAATATTGATTAAAAGCACTGTGTTTGTTTCCTTCACTCTGACACATAGAAAGAATAGGTCATCAGAGCCTTTCTTCCTTGGCTGGTACATTTCAGACATCAGATTTGCCAAGGCTCCTTTGCTATATTCAGGGCAAACCAGGAGTTTAGATTTTGTATTATTATTATTGTTTTAGATTTTACATTATTTTAATTCAAAAGCATGGGGGGGTGTTGTTAGTTCAGCATCTGGTTTCGCTTGCATTTTGCAGTGTTTTAAATAAGGGCTATTAGCATGGTGGTGTTTAATGAATACAGAGCATGGTGGGTTTCTTTGGGGCCACATCCTATATGATGAGTCATCGTCCTGGAGGGTGAGTCCTGAGGAAACAGTTGACAGGGATATTCCTGTAGTTTCCCAAGGGCCGTTTACCGGACAGAAATAGTCGGTGCAAGACTCAGGAGAGAGGTCATGCCGGAGCGCCGGAAGGACGCCCAACCCAGAAAACCAGTTGTGTTGATAGGCCCCCTGCTCAAAACCTTCTAACTTTCTCCTTTTAGTCCCTGCTCTGTTAGGAAGGCCCTCTAGTGCCTCCCTGTCAGTCTTTTAATACTGACACTGATAATAGTAGTAATAATACTAGTAATGAAAGTAACGGTACTAGTAGTGAGCCAGTTAGCCGTTGCTGTATAACAAAGTACCTCAACACTATGCAGCCTAAAACAATCATCATTTTATTACAGGACCCAATTTTATGAGTCATAAATTCAGACAGGGCTAGGCTGGGCGACTCTTCTGTGCATGTAGACTGTTGGATGGAGGTCCTTGGTGGCACTCACCTAGCCAGTGGGCTAATCTGAGGGACTATGATGTCTGGGACTGTGCTGGCAGGGGTGGGGAAGGCTGGGCTATGCTGGACTGCAGACCAGAGCGCCCCCACATGGCTGTCTCAGGGTGGCTGATCTTCCATTCAGCTCAGGGCTCCCAGAGCAAGTGTCCCCATGAGCAAGAAAGAAGGGCACGAACTTTTATGACTCAGTGTCAGAAGTTACGCCTTGTCTGTATCCCAGCAGTGAAGAGAGACAGAGAGCTCACCCAGCCTCAAGCAGAGGAGATGTAGACTTCATTTTCCCCTTACTCTGCCCCTGCAAAGGAAGAGTGAAAACTATTACAGCCCTGTTACAAAATCACCACAACCATATATGCACCCCTAGTTTCCTGCAGCATTATTTGCAACAGCAACACTATGGAAGCAGCCCCAGGGTCCACTGATAGATGAATGGATAAAGAAGATGTGGTACATATCTATATCTATATTATAGATATAGATATATCTATATTCTTTCTGTGGCTGTTAAATATTCCATTATATATATTCTATTTATATATATTAATTATATTTCACATATACACATATATAGAATATGTATATATGGAATACAATTTATATATATAAATGGAATATTGAGCAGCCACAAAAAGAATGAAATCTTGCCATTTGCAAAGACATGGATAGAGCTAGAGAGTATCATGCTAAGTGAAATAACCCAGAGGAAGACAAATAACATATTTAAGAAAAGAAATTTAAGGAAGAGAATTTAAGAAAAGGAAAAGAGGCAAATGAGCAAAGGAAAAAAGAGAGGGAGAGAGAGAGAAACCATGAGACAGACTCTTAACTGCAGAGAACAAACTGGTCGTCACCAGAGCAGAGGGGATGGGGGATGGGAGGAACAGGTGATGAGTATTTTTAAAAAAATCAAGCTCTGAATCACTGGCCAGTGCAAAATAAAGATAGGAGTAGCTTATATTTTTATTTTATTTTTTTATAGAAAGAGCACACAAGGCGGGGGGAGGGGGCAGATGGAGAAGAAGAGAGAGAATCTCAACCATGCCCAGTGTGAAGCCCAACGGGGGGCTCGATTTCATGACCCTGAGATCACCCCCTGAGCTGAAATTAAGAGTCAGATGCTCAACCAACTGAGCCACCTGGGGGCCCTAGCTTATATTTTTAGAGTATTGACTATGGGCAGCAAAATGGTCTGAAGGCTTTATTGGTAGTTCTCACAGCTGTAGGTGTTACCACCATCTCTGCTCGCACAGAGAAAGGACTTGTTGCTTTCTCTCGGCTTTTCAGCTTCTATATGCCAAGATAAGAATTGGGAGTCAGTCTTGGGATCAGCCATTGGCCACTGTGCCCGGTCAGGGTGGGGAGTTAAGTATGTCCGTTGTTCTCATTTGAAAAAGGAGATAAAATTAGGTGCTGTGGTGAGTGGGGGTGTTCACTGAATGATGCACAGGTTCCGAATAATTATGGAAGTGATAAACAAACAAGCAGATCAATAACATTACTACAAGCAGTAAAAGCCAACATTTACTGAGCACTTTTTATGTGCCAGGAAATCTCTGTGTATTCCTCTGTATTTGGAAAGTTTGCCATGCCAACTGTTTGTGTTATTTAACTTTTACAACAATCTTATGAAGTTAAGTGTGATAATACCCACCTCACTGATGAGAAAAAAGAAGAGAGAAGTTAATGAACCAAAGTCACACACCAATAGTGGAGGGATTTCTACCTTTATAAGTTTGTTCTGAAGTTCAAGTCAGAGAGGGTGTGAAAGCTCCCCCGCCTTTTTTTTAAGATTTTATTTGACAGAGAGAGAGAGACACGCAGAGAGAGAGGGAACACAAGCAGGGGGAGGGGGAGAGGGAGAAGCAGGCTCTCTGCTGAGCAGGGAGCCCAGTGAGGGTCTCAATCCCAGAACCCTGAAATCATGATCTGAGCCGAAGGCAGACACTTAACTATTGAGCCTCCCAGATGCTCCCTGAAAGCCTTTTTAAAAAAAGGATTTTTTTCTTTACAGCCACCTTGTGTTTTAAAGAATTAAAGGTAGCTTTGTCAAGGGCATAAAGTGGTACGTGAAAGCAGGGTCTATTATCTCCCCACTGAAGCCAGAATGATCCAAGACATATGCGACTTCCCCACACCCCGACGCAACTCCCGCAGCACTTGCATTGCTTTAACCAGAAATCCTGTAACCCCTTTGCTACAAAACAGAGACAACTGTCTTCCTTGGGGTTCCAGGGACCCCTTACGTGGCTGACCTGCCTTTCTCAGGGACACGCCCCACTATGCCACCCTGGGGACCAGGCCTGCCAAGGAGAGGCATGGGGGTTTCACAGGCCCACAAAGGGGGTTTGCGCTGTGACATGTGAAACAAAGCCTCCGGCTTCTGCACAAGTTTGCAATGAAGTCTACATTGTTTGCAGAGTCTTCCCTGGATGCCCTACATCTAATTTCCGTTTCCCATCCTTCTATTTTTTCCCTTAGCACATACCATTCTTTCTCTTCATAGACTATCCCTTCAGTGGAATGTCAGCTCCACGGGAGCAGATATTTCTGTCTTTTGTTTTATCCCCAGCTCCTGAAAGAATACCCAGAATGTAGAAAGGATTTGATAATTAGATGGATGATGTCATTGTTCACTGAATTGCCCATAGCCATAGTGTCCCTGAACAGGTGGCCCCTATTCCAATCATTCAATGGCCATAGGAAGGACTCATTAGTTCAATGAATGACTACTTTAGTGTATGGGGATTTCTTATAGTGGTTGGGTTCAAGGAGAGTCCCATCCTAAATTTTAAAGCAACTGAGGACACAGGAGGTAAGAGAGGAAAGCAGAAGAGCAGAGGTGTTGGAGATGGCTGTTATGGCCAGAGCTGGACAGGATGTGAGTAGCATGGAGCTTCCAGAATCAGACCAAGGCCCTGCTATCGAGGTTTAGCCTCCAGACCCACAACATCAGTATCCCCAAGAGCTACTGAGAAGTGCCCAAGCCCCCTGGGATGTATGTGCATTAAAGTCTGAGAAGCACTGGGTGAAGGTATCACTGAGGCAGGACCTTCATAGGGGGAGTGGGAGGGAGCCATCTGCTTTGGAACTCTCTCCTCTGACATAGGGAGTGCAGGTAGGGCAAGAGCTCAGCCCCTAGGGAAACCTTATGGGAAGGGAAGACCTGCTCTTCTCCAGGCTACAAGGCCGCAAAATGAAAAGAAGCAATGAAATCCTTCAGATTGGGGGTGGAGAAGACCACACCAGGGCCCTAGAATGTGGGTACCTAACTGGCCCCTCACTAGTGTCCTTCACACTTCCCTCCAGTGCCTTCCAGACACCTTCAACATAACCACCCACTTCTACCTCCCTCTCACCCATGCAGAGCAGGGAAATGGCCCTTCCCTGTGCGGTGGGTGTCCTCCTTCCCTTTATTCTTCCTCTCTTGCCTTTCTCCCCTCTCCATCTCCTAGTAAATTCTGTCTACCCTGGAGGTTTCCACTTCATAGTCACCTCCTCCAGGAAGACCTCCCTGCCTAGTTAGCTCACCTGTTACATGGGCCTGAGAACTCTGATTCTTGCAGCTACTGACTCTTGCAACTACTCATCACACTTGACCTTACATGTTCAGTGTAGATAATTCCTCACTTGGCAGGAAGCTTTGGGAGAACAGAGACTATATTCCCAGCACCCAGACCAGTAGGGTTCAACACACATTTGTTCAATGAATGAATAAATAAATGAATGAACTGTCATTAAGACTTTGCTCAGTTGGTTCATTGGAGAATTATATTTTTTCATGAACACTCTGGAAGGTGTTCAGTTCTTCACTTTTCTAGGGGGGCTAATAGAAACCCAACTCTATTCAAGGGTTGAGCAAGCCTGGGGGAGGCCTTCATCCATGCCCTAAAGGGTGAATCATGACATGGAATGCCTGGTCTCTTTCTAGTTCATGGCCCAGTTCTGAGGATGTGTCCTAGCTCTGGTTCAAAAGACAAGGGGAAATCATTGGAGCTCCTGAAGGTGAAGTCCTTCCCTAATAACAGGGGGTCAGAGGGTGGCCAGCTTGCCTGAGTCTGCCTGGGACTTTCCAGGGAAGGCCCCTCTACAGTCCTGGGCAAAAGGGAGCTGGTTGGTCACTCTTGGCATTGACCACCTTTTCTTTTTTTATTGGAAACCTTGTATCTGCAGCTGCTGAGGCATCTTATGTCCGGGAAGTGACAAATTTAAGGATGAAAACCTAACTTGTTGGAAATACCTGAGCAGAAATAAGAGTCCTCCATGAGCTCACTGAGCCACATGAGAGCAACCCTGGGAATTCTCAACTTCCCATTTCTTGTTATCGCCATAATTATCTGGATTTCGCAAGCCGGTCTTCAGTGGGTTTGCCATCACTTGCCGCTGAAAGTGACCCTAACTCATACAATCAATAAACTATAGGGGGGAAATGCCAGCAAAACTAAGACCAGTCAAATATAAGTAATACAGAAGGCAAGATCTTTGGGTGCTCCAAGTTCTATGGAGACATTTGGATCTGGGTCTCAGGCTGGAAATGGCTCAGGCATCTTGCTGTCCTAGGTTCCTGCCACATACCCCATCTGTTCAAATATTGTCAAATAGAGAAATCCTGTGCTGAAAAACTCCAGCACAATGAAACTGCATGTTTTTACCTGCTGCAACAGGCAGAGCCATTACTGGAGAATTTCCACTAAGCAAATAAGCCTTCACATTTCATTTGGTAAGCCATGTGTGCAGCGCCCATGAAAAGCTGAGTCACGTGCATTATTTTGTCTTGTTGATGCACACATTTTTCAGGGTCCAACAGAGGTGTGTGTGATTTGGCTCCACTGAAAAATCCTCTGCCCTTCCCCATAAGTTTAGAAACAAAAGTGCTCTCTTTCCATGTCTCTCATCACCCTTTCCTCAGGAGCCTTCCCGTGAGTTGCTTGATTGAGAGCTCTGAATTCAGAGGTGGGGGTGGGCAGAAACGCAGGGATTGCTAGCCCTTCCCTTCACGTTCATCTCCTATGGCTGTTGTGTGTCCTTTGCCTGCTCTCCACGTTAGAAGCCTCCTCAGTTCTTCATTCCTCGGACCCCTGGGATGGGGCAGCAGACGTCAAATCACAGTTGAAATTAAATGGATCGTCTAGAAGAAGCAACTTATGACACGTTCCTAAATGTAGTACAGAACCTGAGTGGGGTGGTAGCTCTCAGCACTACTGACCCCTTGGCGGGGGCAATCCTGTCCAGTGTAGGATATTCATCAGCAGCCCTGGCCTCTGTCCCCTAAGTTGCCACTAACACTTGTCTTCCCAATTGTGACAATCAGGTGTTTCCAGATGGCCAAATGTCCCTTGGCAGAGGCAGGGGCTTGCTAAATCACTCCTGGTTGAGAACCACAGATTTAGGGGAACAGAGAATTTATAACACAGAAGTTACGAGGGTCATCGAAGCTCACCAACTCATTCGAGAGGTAGGGTTGTGCATTTGGGTGATGTTGACATTAGTGACCATCATGGCCCAGAGGTCCAATCAGCTCAGTTTAGAGTGACTACGGGAGAAAAGTGGGGAAAAAGGAGAGGTCAGTTTGTAAGTCCTTTGAGTTTGGTGAAATCGTCCCGAGTCCCCGCCCACTTGGTGTACTCTTGGTTGTTAGTTACTGTCTGCGTAATTGTTGGCCCCGGAGGAACCAGACACCAGTGGAGGAGAGGCTTCCATTTGCTGAAGCCTCTCATTAGTCTTGGTGATCTCAGAGCCACGTGGGTCCCTGCAGGTTAGAGAGGAAGGCCTGGGAGGGAGAATAGAGCGGGCCTGGTCCTGCTCTTCAAAGGGAGTGGATTCCAGCGAGGTAAATGCCATTGGAAAACATCTGCTTCCCCATTATGCTAGTAACCAACAGGGGTGTGTGTTGACCTGACTGAGGTTGACATCTCTCTAGTGCAGGGACCTCGACCAAACCAGGGAGGCCCCAAGAGTTCACAGGCCAGCTGGGGAGCCAGGATACAGAGACGGGAACACACAACCCACAGACCTGCAAGGGGCACAGGGGCCTGGTGCTGGGAGTTTGCAGGGAAGGTTCCCGAAAAGCTGGAGGGGGGCTGGCAAGGATCCTCAGAGAGGGTGAGAGCTGAGGTGAACCCCGCAAGCCTCACAGAGCTGGGAAGAGCGGGAGCAGATGGAGGACAGCGGGGAAAGCTGGGGCAGGTGGGACACACTGGCCTCCGTGTCCTTCCCAGGTACAGAGACTGAGCTTGAACGGAGCAGACCGCCCATACAGGTGGGAAATGAAGTGGAGGGGAAGACAAGGGGCGGTGTGGGGGAGCCTTGAGTGCCAGGCCGAGGAGGCTCGTGTCCTGACATGAAGTCAGGGAGGGAACCATGACCGGGGATCTGCACAGCATCAGGGTTTGCAAACAGCGAGTGAGTGACCGAGTGAGTGGGGTCTGGGCCAGATGGCACCGGTCCCACTGGGGGCCAGGCCCAAGATCAGCTTACACCAGCCCACTGTCTCCCCAAGGAGCCAGCCCCCTGCCTCTCCACAGCCCCCACACACGCCCTGGTTGTGTTCCTTTTATTTTAATGGCAGTAAACAAAACACTCGTCCACAAAGGGCCCAGTGTGTGCAAAGCAAGGGGCTGCATGTTTCTCAGCGTCACACCCCATTTATCCCATGCGAAAACTGCACCCCCATCTGAAAGTGGGGAGCTGGGCAATTATCAAGAGAATGTGATCGATGGAGACAACCAATTGGGAATAATTAGGTCAAAAGCCCCTCTGTTTCCTAAGCACCACTTGGCTGTGGTTGAGTTTCTGCCGGAATCATCTGGAGGTCGGCCTGGGCTCTGCAGGCCCCGGGGCATGGGGGTGTGGGCAGGCCTGGGAGCCCACACAGACCCCCGGCCTCTCCTGGCTCTGGGGAGGCAAAGGTGGGGCTTCTGAGGTCCGGGATGCAGTGGAGAAGGCAGCTCCCACATCCAGGAGGCAAGTCCTAGGGGCAAGTTTGGAAGCTGCCTCCTCTGGGTCCCTGGGCTCCTCGAGGTGCTACGGTGGCAGGAAGCAGGTTAGGCTGTTTCTCTGGCTCTTGGTGCTACGTGGGAGCTCTTTGGGTTTCCTTATAGCCCCTCCCTGTAGGATGTGGTGTGAGAGATGGACTATAGGGCATGTCTAACGGGACAGGATAGCGGCTTCCTTAACCCTATGGCTCTGTGTTCAGGAATGGGTGGTGCCTGGCTTCCCCTGGAGATGCTTCTTTCCAGGGAGGATGCTGACTCCCCAGCACTCACCCCATCAGCTCTCCAGATGCAGTCTGAGCAGGGTGGGCTCCAGCTGGAGCCACCAGCCGTACACAGATCAGTCTCTGTTCCCTGGGACCGGCTGTCTTTGTCACAACCACACAGAGAGGCTTTCCTGCCCGGGGAGGGATGCCACACTGGCCAGGCTGTGTGGTCTCAGTGCTGTTTGCCGTCTCGTGAGCAAATGGGCCACATCATTCAAAGCACACTTTTCACAGCCCGCAGGCCAGTGTCCTGGAGGCTGGGGTATGAACATAATTGAAACAGAGTTCCGGCCCTTCCAGAGCATGAAATGATGTTGGGGACAGATGGGCATACTAAGAAGAAGCAATGCAAGTTGGTGAGTGTTTCATAGGGTGGCGGGGGCACCTTCCCACCTGGGGAGTCAGAATCGGCAAGAAGGCAACCTGCAGACAGGGGACAGGAGACTCCCTCATAAGGAAGGGGGAATTCTTGGAGGAAGGGTCTAGAATTGCATCTAGGTGGGAAAAGGATTCATGAGTGCCTGGAACAGAGTGGGGCCCGTGGAAAGAGAGCGGTAGGGGTAAGGAGACCATTTTCCATCTTGGAGTCCCACCATCCAAAATTCAGATTTTCAAGAGAGAGGCTGTGAGGGGGGCCAGCTCTGACCCAGCCTGTGCCCAGCTCCTGGTCCAGGAGCACCTCTGAGCAGTGGCTGAGCTTGCATGGAGAAGCAAGGTGGTTCCCTAGGAGAAACAATCCAAGGTGCTACTGGCATCCCGGAGGTGGAGGGACCACAGGGAGAAGGGGATTTGTCCCCCAGGCTGTGATGGCCTGGGGAGCAAGAAGAGGGAGAGTAGGCAGCTCCTTTGCCCACACGAACAGGAGAGCCCACAAACTCAGGAGTCAGGACACAGTGGTGCTGACAATGACCTGTGTCTTCCATGGGGGTCTTCCTTTCCAGGATCGCTGTTGGTGTCAGCTGTCTTTTACGGAGCATGAGCCCCTTTACTAAGGACTCTTCATATATTAAGAAGATCCACAATTCTGTAAAGCTGGTGATCTTTTCTCATTTAACAGATGAGGAAAACAAGGAAACCCAGGGACTCCAAGCTGCCCGCTCGATGGCCACATGTCTCTGCTGAGACTATTAGCTCCTCCTCTGGATATGCTGTTGAACCATTTAAAAAATAATAAATCAGTAAACACACATGCTCTTGAAAATGCCATGTTACTCTTTTTTGGGAACTGCGATGGGTCCAGGTAGTGCCTTAAAACTAGGGCCAGGACCCGACCCAGCTTATCTGCCAGGGGGAGCTGCTCTTCCCCCAGACACCCAGGGACACTCGTGGGTATTAACAGGACTTAGCATCCCCTTGGTCAGGGCACAGGAGGAAAAACAAGTATGTGGCCAAGTAACCAGCTGGGTTGGAGATGCAATGAAGACAAGAATACTTATGCTATTTTGAAATAATTTCTTAAGATTTTATCTATCTACGCAGCAATGGCCACAATCGCCAAACTGTGGAAAGAGCCAAGGTGCCCATCAACAGATGAATGGATAAAGAAGATGTGGTCCATATATACAATGGAATACTATGCCTCCGTCAGAAGGGACGAATATCCAACTTTTGTAGCAACATGGACTGGACTGGAAGAGATTATGCTGAGTGAAATAAGCCAAGAAGAGAAAGTCAAGTATCGCATGGTCTCACTTACTTGCGATGCATGAGGGGCAAACTGGAAGACAGTGGCAGAAGGAAAGCAAATGGGAACTAGGGTAATCTAGGGAGGGAAACGAAACAACAGAGACTTTGAACACAGAAACAAAGTGAGGGACTTGGAGGGAGGGGGGTGGAGGGATGGGAGAGCCTGGTGGTGGGTACTGGGGACACCTAAAGCGTGGAGCACTGGGTGTGGGGAATGGGGAATGAATCTTGAAACACTGGAAAAGGGGCGCCTGGGTGGCTCAGTTGGTTAAGCGACTGCCTTCGGCTCAGGTCATGATCCCAGAGACCCGGGATCGAGCCCCACATCGGGCTCCCTGCTCGGCGGAAAGCCTGCTTCTCCCTCTCTCA